>OVBB01000417.1:0-24977 GCA_900406415.1 Isatis lusitanica
TAAAACTATATACAATACGAATGAAATAAATATATAACTAACGGAATATACATTAGCAGCTTTACTAGTAGACTTAATTAGGGCTGTTAGAATAGAATAATTTGAAGTCGTCGTTAGCTAAAATCAATTCTCTTTTTTCTTTTCTAAATAAAGATTAATTAAGGTAAGTTTATGCAAGAGTCAGGTAGATATTTGATATACATGAAAATATTCTCCTAGTACAACCGGAAATGGAGGAAATTAAAGAAGATTAGAAAAAGAGAATTCAATTACATGACTTGTATAAGTAAAATTACACGAGATCGTCCCAGTAATTATAGCAATCAAAGAACAAGGACGGAACTAAATTTTGGTTTTAATAAAACACGAATCTGTCTCATTCAGTGTTATAGAGATTGGTTTGGATTGAATTGAAAAGGTGTTTAGTGTCAAGTCATTCTATATATATATATATTAAGTTTGTAAAGTTGCTAAGTAGATAAGACATAAGCACGTTGTTTAATTAACCTCGTAGATGATATGTTGGTTGGGTTAATTAACTAAAATTTAGACAGAAATATCAATGCATATTTTCTATATATAACTAGGAAGTGATTTAAAAAAAAAAATGTTAGAATGAACACAAATAAAAAATTAGATGTGAAAAAAATGAAACTATGTTGCAGCTATTGTCTCGGTTTTAAAAATTTAGTACAGCATGTTCAAGTAAATCTGATACATATTATCAGTGACATGTATGGTTTCTCTTGTACTGTCAAATATCTTTACGTTGAGTTGTCATAGGCATATAATCATTGTGAAAGATTATTGGAGTTTGTTTTTGAAAAAAAAATATTTTACTATGTTTTTTAAGGTTTTCCGAAAGAGAGGTCTGTCGGAATAACTGGATTTTGGTTTTGATGTAAATGTCACCATAACAGTATAACTCAGTGTATTCACTTCTCAAGATTCGAGTGAGGAATGAAATTCTAAAATGGATGACTTGGTAAGCGTGTAAAAATTCAAAATTTGGTTTCCGAATGGTGACTGTAAAACCGTACCCGCACTGTATTTAACGGTAACAAAAATCTTTACATATACATATATTTATACATTTTTATAATTATAAAACTACATCGCAGTTGTCCTCCACTGCTTTATCCGCGATTACCATTCGGAGAAATGTCAAAATTAACAAATGTCACTTATTGGAAGCTTGAGTCAAATATCAAAATTAATTCATAATTGTAAATTTACGTAATTAACCATTATTCTCAATAATAACTAGGGTTACTAATAAATTAATAGATTATTATTCTTGTTATTTTAGATTAATTAAAATATCTCTTTCTTATTTTTCTATGGAATGAATTTTTTTTAAAAAATATATATCTTCTCTATATTTTGTAAGAGTGCTACATAAAAAAATGTTGGTTAGTTTTTCTTGTTGAGTTATCATGCAATTACACTATGAAACTTTTACAAAACTAAAAAAAATAGATTGGTCTGGAATCTGGACTCTACAAATCTTCTTTTTAATCTGTGTTTTACATTAAATTATTATTAATTTTTATATGTAATTTACTTTAAAATTATCAATTTACCCAGTTATAATTATACTCCTACAAAAGGTGTGGTACTTAACCAAATTAATATTTTGTTTGTTTACTCAATCTAATATTTAAATAAAAAAATATTATATGTTTTCCACATTATCAAATCATTTATTTTAGACTTTCATTTCGGCCATGATTTTGACAACTGAATACACTTAGGGGGGTGTATTCAATCTTGTATTTGAAGAAATTTGAGATGATTTGAGTTTTGAGATGATTTTGGGTGAATTAGAGAAATTGAAATGATTTTAATCAAAAAACTATACAATCCCATCTAAAACCATGGAATTTGGATTCTAATATTTTTAACTAAACAATTGCACCAAAACACTTTCAAATCCCAGCAAATCTCCTGAAATTCATCAATTAAAATATTTTCAATAACAGTGGATTTAATGGTACATTTTAAAATCACAAGTTGAATAACGCTGAATTTTTAAATGGTTTTTAAAATTCATGTTTGAATAACAGTTGATTTATAATTTTAAAACAAATCACTTCAAATCCTTAGTTGAATACACCCCCCTTAATTATAGTTTTTACGGTGACGTTTACATTGAGTAAACAAACCGGTCATTCTAACATATATATTTACTAAAAAAACAAACAAAAACGTGGTCAAAACTACTTCTTCAAAAACAAACAAAATGTGGTCACCTTTCCGCAAAATTATTAGAAATTATTTACCTTGTGTCGCGAATCAACTCTACTATGGTATTGCTAATGTGTCATTAAAGGATTTTCTCTTTATTATTGGTATGAAAAGACCATTAATTTTTCTTTTTGTAGTATGAAATTGTTGAACTTCTTCTATAATGTAGTCGGTTTCAAACCAGATTCAATAAAATAAAGTGTTAAAAGAATAAAGATTGTCCACATGAATAAAATGATTATTTACATATATAAGTTATTCGACCTAAGAGCATTTGAGAGTACAATAAAAAGCGTATCATTAGTAATAGGCTAACAGCTATTCGATTTACTTGACCAAACATGTTGTCTTAAACCTCTCAAAATTTGATGTAAATCAAGACCTATATATTCATAAAAAAACATTGTGATAAAAAGAAGTAATTTGTTATAACTTTTGTTAGGAATGCATACAAAATCAGACGACTACAATTAGTGGTTCACAAAGATGTTGGGGTGTAAATTTCGGTCCAAAAATTAAATATATTAATACATAAACTAAAAGTCTAAAATAAAATTAAAAGGTATGGTCGAAATGGAAAACACCGATCAAATTAATATATTTAAATCCGTCTAGAGTAAACAACACAGTCAAACTTTTGTGGCTGAACTCGAAGTAGACTCCAAGAAAAACTGAGAAACATTCAGAAATATAATTCATCTAATGTCCTCTGATCCTGTTAAGAGGAAGGAGGTCCACTGTACTTCAAATATTCAAAGGATCAACAAATGAATTAAAGAAATGGTTGATAGTCATTTCTTGACATAAATTTGGTGATTAGTTCAGCAAATTAGATGATCATTATGAAGATGAAAGACATTACGTACAAAGTGGAGATTGAAGGGAAGGTGAAGCATTTTAAAAGAAAGAGAATGTGCACTTAAAAAAAATACTTTTCCAAACACATATATCTAGTGAATATATACGATTGCACAGAAGAGAATTATGTTCCATCCTCAAATGTGTACGTATGCAGTTCAAATTTTGATCACAACTACTGGTCTTATAAACACGTTCTCTTATTTACTGGCTGAGACTATGTTCTTACACCTAACCAGTTTTAATCATATTTCATTATGGATTCAATGTTGCCATCTATGCACAAATTTTCTCTTATACATCTCATTTCACTTTGCTTACTTCATTCTCTAGATAAACTCTTACTTATTTACTCTAAAAAATATCTCAATTTTTAATATCTTTGGATTAATTCGATACTCTAGATAAACTCTTACTTATTTGCTCTAAAAAGTATCTCAACTTTTAATATCTTTGGATGAATTCGATACTCTAGTTATTTATATTTTTTTTTAAATCTATTACATATATCAAATATATTTTATAGTTTTGTAACTATTAAAACTACATAAACATATAGTCTGGTCTTGAAAATAATCAGCTAACTTGTCAATTCGTGTGAATATGTGACAATATAGTATCGTAAATGTGTGAATATAGGAAAATGTTTTCCCATGTCAATATTGACTCTTTGAGTTGAGTTATACTAGAAGAAGCAATTTTAAATTGCTTTAAACGTAAATAAGAATCCAAGAATTAAATGGTTTGAAATAGCATATATAAATTCGATTCTAGATCCCTCCTCACAACCGCATCTTATCAATGATTTTGTATGATTTTATTACAAAAAGGGTTAAAAAAAAAAAGCACGGATACTCCATCACACGTCTCGATTCATTAGGCAAAAAAAAGAGTAAAAAGAATATTAATTCATGTAATAAAAAATAAAATGGTAATGGTACGAATAATATTCGCGAACCAAACTAAGCACTCGGCCTTCACTTGTCACTCTCTCCTTTTTAAAATTTGTTATCTCAATGACAAAGAGTTTTCGTAATTTCATAGTGGAATTTAGATACAGATTTTTGTTCTCTCTCTCTCTACATCTTATCCCACAAAAGTTGCTTTTTCTTTGACTTTATAAACCAAGTCAAAGGTAGGGACCACCTTGTTTTGGCGTACACTAGCAGAAGCAGCGCAGAATAGTTATATGCTCCTCCTCTCTAGTCTCTTCTCTGCTCACACACTTTTTATTCGTCTACAAATGGGCAATGATTCTCTTTTTATAAATTGGCCATTGTTATCACCCGCGTCTTCCGTGCGATTTACGCCTTCCGATACATCTCAGCATTACATAACATGTATTTTTGGTTTAATCATCCATCTTCTATATATTAAAAATAACATCAACAATTCTTATAAGAAAATAAATGAAACTGTTTAAAAAAAAATTATCAGTCTTAAAAGGTTGGCAACATTTGACATGTTTAAGACGAGAGAATTCTAAAAACTTCAATAAATAGTTTACTAGTATCTTTTACAAAAACAAAAAAAGTTCACTAGTATGAGAATTTTCATGTCAAGTTATCACGACTGATTGCAGAATTATTAAAAAAAAATGATTTCGATATTTTGTTAATATTCATATATATATAACCTTTTTATATTAAATGTTTTTTCAGAAACTCAAAGATATAAGACTTTGATCAAATATTTTTATAACTTCGTGCATGCCAGATTTTCGATTTTTAATTTGCTAACATATAAATGTAGTCATATCAATTTTTAAAAAAAAATATAGATATCATCGATAATTTTTATTTTTGCTTTAGTAAAAGAACATAAATTGTCAAGTGTTACAAAAAATAAAAAAGGTAAAAACCTCACAAATGAAAAAAGACATCAAATCATCCCACTATCCTATATCTCAAATAAATAAATAAAAACTCATGCATATTTATATTTGGTAAAATATATGATAAATGCATATACATAAAAGTATTTTTGGATATATTTGTGAGAAGTTTGACCTCTAAACATGAAACTAAATGATGTGATTCCAGTGATTACAATTACTATACATTTGAAAGAAATTATTCTGTCTAAAGCTCACATGCTTAAATAATACTGGAACGGTTCAAAATCTAGTGAAGTGTGATTGGAAGTCTGAAATACTTAACCAATTATAGTAGACTCAGGTTATTAGAATTTTAAAATTTTGTAAGTTTTCAACACGAGTAATCCAGCTTGTAAATATCGGTAAGCTATAATTAGAATATTGAGTTACTTGCAATATTCTAAAAGTTATATGATACACTACGTTAAAATTTCAACAGGTTTGGAAAAATACAATTTATGCTAATTGGTTATCTAATTCCACAAACTAAAAGTCCGCAAATGGATTTGTTTTTATACGTGACAGTGAAACAATGTAAATGGAAAACTTTCAAATATACTTTGTGGAAGAAGAGATAGTCAATTGACTAATAGCTCATACACTAGATTTTTCTTTTTTTATAGTGGCTAGTCATAATTTTTAAAAAGATGATAGATAACCAATAGAAAATTTACCTTAACTGAAGTAAAACATCTTTTAACAAATTTTTAATATCGCTGATCCCACCAGTAAGCAACAAAAATGCAGATAAATTAGCCAGGAATGTGTGTGATCTTCAGTCTCTTTCTATTTATATAGATTTTGTAATAACTAAATTGGACTAGGATTCTTTTCCTCTCTTTTGCTGATTAAAACAAAAATTCTTCTCACAATAATAAAAAAATGGGTCACAAAATATGTTAAAAAAAAAAAAAAAACATCGCTTCTTAAAGAAAACGTACAAAAATTGAAAATATAATTTTTTTTAAAAAGAGTATAAATATGTAAAAGGAAGATATGAAAACCCATAAAACGTTATTTGGGGTCAAATGTATAAATAATTGAAAAGAATAGCAAGTCAAGTGCTCTCTTCCCACCCATCGATTCCTCCCGGACACTGCCCAATCTCTCCATAATCTCTCTCTCTCTCTCTCTCTTTCGACAAAGAAAAAGTCAGCGCCGTCCTTTACGCCATAGTTTGTCTCCTTCTCTCTCCTCACGAACAGAACCAAACACCAAAAGAGATCGAGCTTCCCTAAATCCCAAAACCAAAAACCCACATCATCAATCATGTCCGAAGATTGGGATCTCTTCGCCGTCGTCAGAAGCTGTAGCTCTTCTGTCTCGACGGCCACTATAAACACAAACGACGGTAAATGTAAACAACAAGATCCTCCTCCTCCTCCTCCTCCTCTGTTCACACACATCGGTGAAGACAGAGTCAGAGAGTCTTCTTCTTCTTGCAACGAGCTACAAGATTCTTGCAAACCTTTTTTACCAGTTACTACTACTTGGTCTCCCTCTCCTCCTCCTCCTCCTGTAGTTTCATCAGCTCCTAATCTCTTAATGAAACAAGAACAAGGACTCCTCGAATCACAAGATCAGAAACCTCCTCTTGGTGTTAGGGTTTTCACACCTCCCACAACCATTTCTTCTTCTTCTTCTTCTTCCGTCTTTGTTTTCAGAGGTCAACGCGACCAGCTTCTTCAACCACAATCCCAAGCCCCTCTCCGATCCAGAAAAAGGTTTCGGTTACTTTAATTAATCCATGTCTTTGTTCAAAGTTTCTTTCTTTCTTTTCATTAATAATCTTTGTTTTGTTGCTCTACTTTAAACAGAAAGAATCAGCAAAAAAGAACCATATGTCATGTAACTCAAGAGAATCTCTCTTCTGATATGTGGGCATGGCGCAAATACGGTCAAAAACCCATCAAAGGCTCTCCTTATCCAAGGTCCAATCTTTTTTTTCATTTCCTCAAAAATATTCTCGAGAAAAAAAAAGGGAAAAATGTGCTAATTAAACTGTTTTATTTATTAAATTTTTGGTCTTACATACAAAACAGGAATTATTACAGATGCAGTAGCTCAAAAGGATGTTTAGCAAGAAAACAAGTTGAAAGAAGCAACTTGGATCCGAACATCTTCATCGTTACTTACACCGGAGAACACACTCACCCTCGTCCTACTCACCGGAACTCTCTCGCCGGTAGTACTCGCAACAAATCTCAACCCGTTAACCCGATCCCAAAACCCGACCACTCATCGGGTCAGACCGTTTCCGGGGCAAACACCGTGAAAGAAGAGATTCATCTCTCTCCGACGACGCCGTTGAAAGAAAACGACGACGACGTCCAAGGAGCAAACGGAGAAGAAGAAGCCAACATGGAAGACGAAGAGTTGGATGAAGTCGAAGAAGAAGAGGAAGACGATGACGTGGACGATGACGTGGATGATCTTTTGATACCGAATTTCGCGGTGAGAGATCGAGATGATTTGTTCTTCGCTGGAAACTTTCCCTCTTGGTCCGCCGGGTCCGCCGGAGACGGTGGTGGATGATGAAGACCGGAATATAATCTCATTTTTTTTAAAAAAAAGAAGTCAGTTTTTAATTATTATTTTTCTTTAAAACTTGACATTTATTGTGTTTATTAAAAAAATACATATAGAGAAAGAGAGAGAGAAGACAAAAAAGACTAGTCTACATTTGTTCTTCGTTTAGATTGATAGCTAAAAATAGAAAATTAGTCTATGATAATAATATGGATCGATTAAAATTGACATTGCATATACCAAACCTTTTTTCTTGGCTTAAAACGTATAAATCCCAGTTTTTTTTTCTTTTTTTTTTCCTTACTTTATCTGTCTTTTTTTCTTCATATGATGGAATTTACGCCAATATTTTAACTATCATATCTAAGAATTAAATATTTAACTATGAATACCAAAAAGCATCGGTCAAACCTTTTATTTTAATTTTTGTAGAGGTAAATGTGAGCTGACAAACAAAAATTGATGTAAAAATACTGAAACATACTTACAAAAACTGCAACATTTTTGAGTAATTTATCTTGAATAAATAATTAAGCTAAGTTAATGCGAGGGCCTTGTTATAATGATATATATTGGCAGCGACAACCATGCTAACAAAAAATATTGTATCATATTATTTGCTTCCATTAAATGTCGAGATAGTTAAAATAATTGATTAGTGTAAAAATTGAAAAACAAATAATCATGTGGCAAGCTTAGCTTAGCTACACAACAGTTAATTCGGTTCAGACCGGAAACTACGATTCCGGTTTTCGCTGGCTTTTAATCTCACGAGACAAGACCCTAAATCTGGCGTCTTTAGTCCCACTTGTGCCTTGGCTTCTATTAAATGGTCAACCATTTTTTATTATAAAGTTTTTTTTATTACTATATATTGTTATTTGTCGTAATCCGAAGCGTCGGTCAAACATATTTTATTTGGGGGTTTTTGTTTTTGTCGTAATAGAAAAATCCTGCAATTAAACACATCTGGAATTAAGTAAACTAGGGTCGTTGTTGGTATTAACTAAAATAAGGCTATGACGAAATAGTTATTACGATATTTTTATAAGAAACTATGTATTTATAAAATATCATACACTATGGTCGGTCCAGATTCTCATGACGAAAGATGGGCATGCAAGTTGTTACCTCTCTTCTTATCTTATTTAAGTGTTTTCTTATTACTTTAGTGAACAAGCATTTAATGTAGCAAAAAAAAAAATGAAAACAAATTGAGGAAAATAAAGACTTTCTTTTTTTCAAAAAATATAAGACTTCTTTTTTAAAAATGTACGAGTTGGCCATTTTATATGGTCCCGAGTCACGAAAAGAAAACATCTGGACACAGTACATACATATCTAAAAATACTAATATACAGTTAAGTTTTGACTAAAGTAAATTAATTAGTGAAATGATAAAAAATTAAGGCCCATATATCAGCACCTTAACAAAGAAAAGACAAGATTACTCAAAATGATTCAACAAAAGCCCGAAATAGCTAATACGGCCCATTAAGAAATATATTAGGCCCATTTAATAATCTGGCTTTCGTTTTCTTTCTCCATCTGAAAATGTGGGAGTTGACACTGTAAACAAACAAACCTTCTGAGATTTCGCCGGAGCTAAGGAGAGAGAGAGCGATCCAGCGGCTGAGATGTTCCTTCGTTCAATCGGACGGCCATTGTTGGCGAAAGTGAAGCAGACGACGGGGATCGTCGGGCTTGACGTTGTACCGAACGCGAGGGCGGTGCTGATCGATCTCTACAGCAAAACCCTAAAGGAGATCCAAGCCGTGCCGGAGGATGAAGGATACCGAAAAGCGGTCGAATCCTTCACTCGCCACCGTCTCACTGTTTGCAAGGAAGAAGAAGACTGGGAGGCGATAGAGAAGCGGCTTGGTTGCGGTCAAGTCGAAGAGCTTATCGAAGAGGCACAAGATGAGCTCACACTCATTGGGAAGATGATCGGTTCGTATGCTCTTCTAATATATGTCCTCGTTATAATGCGATTCATTTGCTATGTTATCCGATTTTGCGAATGTAGGATGAGATTTGGGATTGGAATCTTACTTAGCATGTCTGGTTTGATAACAAAGGATGAACAATTGGATTATAGATTCATTTGGGAAATGAAAATTCGAGTCTTGAGGGTTTGTGGATCATTAGGTAGAGAATTCTGAACACAGAGCACTGCAAAGATGACCTCTTTATTGGCTATCTAGTTAGTAGAGAAACTGTGAGTTAAAAATGGTTACTAGAAACTGAAATGCAAGTAAGGGGATGCAAAAGTGAAGCTTTTTACATTGTTTGCTAACTTAGGCGTATGGGTGAAGGTTTGCAGAGTTTACTTAAGTTTGGAGTGGTTTTTGCTTCAATGTCACATGGGTTTGGTCATGCTCCAACTTTGTATATGCTTGTGAAAACCCTCTTTCGCAATCTCAACTGAGTTTCATGGATCTTGTTTAGTGTAACCGTCTTTTGTAGAAGTAGCTACTGTTTGAGCCTTATCAAATTCTTGTGTTGTAATAGTCTACGGAGCAGACTTGCAATGGTCTCGAAATAAGGGACCCGTTGTTCTGAGTTTACCCATTTTTACAACACTTTTCTATACAATGGAGTCGTAATTCGTTTGATTTGAATCTGCAGAATGGGACCCTTGGGGTGTTCCAGATGACTACGAGTGTGAAGTGATCGAGAACGATGCACCGATTCCAAAGCACGTTCCTCAGCATCGACCTGGTCCTCTTCCTGAGGAGTTCTACAAAACCCTTGAAGGTCTACTTTCAGAGGCCCCAAAGGAAATTCCAGCTGCTACCTCCACTGATCCGCAGTTGAAGGAGTAACTTCCAGTTTTTAAATTTTGTGTGCTTGTTGCTTTTTTTGTGGCTTGAGTTGTTTCAGACACAGCCTCTGAATAAACCATGCTTAATAATTTTTAAAACTTTAACTATGTTAACGCTTTTCATAATGTTTCTGTTAATCATTCTTATCAAAAATCTATGATAATACAAATGATGTTTCTTCCCCTAAGCAAGAGCATTTACCATTCTTAAAGACATGTACTTGATTCCCATCTCTTACACTTATGTTCTTATCGACTAGTCGGGTCACGAGGGACACAAAGTCATGGCAGTCCTTACACAGGATTTTGTTCTTAACAACATGAACTGGAGTCTGTGCTGATGTGTACACAAGACCAAACACAGCAGCTTGTTTCGCGCTGTGATAGCTTGCGTTTTCATTACCTCGGTATGTAAAGCCTGACCTTTCGATCTCACTCTTTATCCATTCTATCTCTGCGTATATCCCCTTCGTTTTCTCAACTGTAGTAACATCCTCACTGAAAAAGCTGTGAACTTTTCCTTGAACCTCCACAGAACTCTGGCCTAGCTTCTTACTCAAACCTCTCTGGCTCATCAAATCTCGAGTCTTTTGGGCCAACTCTGGTTTTCCAGATTCTTCGTATAAGTCTGCCAAAAGAATGTAGAAGGCTGGATCAAATGGTGCAAGTGCTAAGCCTTTGTTAGCCATATCTTCTCCTAAAGATAGATTCCCATGGTATCTACAACCTCTCAACAATGTTTTGAAGATCAGAGCATTTGGTCTTAGCGGCATTGTCTCTATAATTCCTATTGCTTCCTCTAGCCGTCCAGCACGACCTAAGATATCAACTAGATGAACATAGTGTTCTATCTGTGGCTCGATGTTATGGATATCCTTCATTGAATGGAAATACTCGAAACCCATCTCCGTCAATCTTCCGTTACTACAAGCAGAGAGCAATATCAGAAATGTTACTGAATCGGGCTCGGTTCCTTTCATCCTCATCTCCTCAAAGGCAGATATAGCAGAGGAAATACAACCGTTTGATGCCAAACCAGACATTAACCCGTTCCAAGAAACAACATCAGGCGTAGCCATTGCTTCAAAAACTTTCTTTGCATCTTCCAAGCTAGCACATTTAGCGTACATGTCAATCAAACTGTTGGACACCGAAACCGAGATAGAATACCCTGATTTCACTGAGTAACAATGAAGATGTTTCCCAGCTTCAAGAGCTCCCAGGTTGGATGAAGCTGAGATAAACCCAGGTAAGCTGAACTGGTCCATTCCGATTCCATCACCAAACATATGATTGATAACACTTAGTGCCATTTCATGCTTGGCCAACTCGTTAAACCTAGTAACCAAGCTTGTGTATGTGATATTATCCCTCTTGTCCATTGACCAAGCCACGTTCCAGGCGTAAGCTATCTTACCCGAGCTGGCATATGAATCGACGAGTGAATTCCCTGCTATTGTTTCACTGTCTACATTTCTTCGGAGTAGATATCCATGAATCTCTAATACCCGCCTTACAGATTTCAATTTGCTGCAGGCTCGGAGAACACCAGATAGAGTAACAACATTGGGTTCTACTCCTAGTCTTACCATCTCCATCAACACTCCAAAACAATCTTGTTCAAACCCGTGATCAACAAGCCCTGAGATTAACGTTGTCCAAGAGATGACGTTTGGTGAGATCATTGCTCTAAAGACTCTCAAAGCTTCTACTTCTGATGAAGAGCACTTCATATACATATCTACAAGTGCGTTTCCGACATCAATGCTGTCCTCCAAGCCGACCTTAATTGTCAGTGAATGAATCTGCTTGCCTAAATCCAACGGTTGGACAGAGGAACACAAGCTCAAGATTGCAGAGTATGTAAAGTTATTTGGTTGCAAACCCAAGCTTCGCATCTCAAGAAATGTAGCAACTGCTTCCTTTGCTCTCAAGTTTCTTACAAACCCTGATACCACAGACGTCCAAAGAAACACATCCTGTTCACCAGTCGAATTCAACACCCTTACAGAATCTTCCATTTTACAGAACCTTGAGTAGAACTCAACAAGAGATGTCTTCAATTCCACATTCAGCGGAACTCCGCGAACGATTATGTTGCTATGAATCACTTTACCAAACTCCAAACCGAGAAAAGAAGAGGCACCCAAAAGCTTAACGAAAGTAAACTCGTTAGGAGGAACACGAGCTTCAACCATCTCAGAGTAAAACTGCAACGCCTCTTTCCATTTACGAGCTTCAACTAAAGAAGATATCATCATCGTCCACGAGATAGTATCAGCAGTGTTCCGAAGAGAAGTAAACAGTTCACAAGCATCCCTAAGTTTCCCGCACTTGGAATACAAATCAACCAAGCTGCTTCCTATAACTGCGTTTCCCTCGAACCCAGTCTTCATAACAGAACCATGAACTCGAGTTCCATAACTGAGGTCTCTTAAACCAGCACAAGATCTTATCACCGAGGAAAATGTGAATTCGTTCGGAACTGTTCCCGAAGCCATCATTTCCTCGAACAACGAAAGCGATGACGCAAGCTCTTGGGTCTTGGTATAACCAGAGATCATAACTGTCCAGGCAAAAGCTGTTCTCTGCGGCATTTCATCGAACAGCTTACGCGCATTGAAGATACCATCGGTTTTCAAGTAAAGACTGAGAAGATTGTTGCATAAGTCGAGATTCTCTATAAGACTCAGCTTGATTACAGGGCAGTGGATGTGTAAACCAGTGCGCGATGAACTCGATTCGCAAAAGGAGAGAATACGAATGCATGATTCTTGAAGATTGCTGCGAGAGAGAAATGCAGAAGCTGCTACTTTGCTCGTCATTTTTTTTAAACAGAAAAAAAAGGTTGAAACTTTGATGGTGATGGTCACATCGCTATTCAAGTTTAACTTCGACACAACTCAAACACCGCGCGTGGGAAGTTAGTTGGAGAAAACAAAACAAAAGTATTCGTATACGTAAACATGAACATCAGATCATGTATAAAACTATAGATTATAATAAAACGATTAATGTCTTTTTGAAGACACTGCAATTATAACATAATCAGGCAATGATTTATCTTCACTTTTTTAATTGTCAACTAGTTTTCTTATAGTTTGTTAATGATTAAAGTATTAAACTGGTGAACAGTGACATGAGTTGTTAGTGATTAGTACTTATAAACTCTAAAATTCTGCTGAATTCTTGTTAGAATTAAAGTGGAAGAATATTCAGGTGGAGATGCTTTTTCCTACAGCTCTAGCAGTTATAATATTCAGTGAGAAAAGATTTCAACTGAAGTCACAGCCACACAGATATTCTGCTTGCTTGGTGCAATGTTCAGATGTTCTCTTCGGAAGAGAAGAACAAGCATGAATAAAATGAAGTTCATAAAAATGGCTCAATTGGAGTGGAAACGACCAAATCTACTAAGAAGGTGACCCAAAACAAAAATGGCTCAATTGGAACCTTTGAGACATACTATTTTATTGAATGAAGCATAATTTTGGGGGATAAATTTAATAACATAACAAAAAAAAAAGAAAAAGCAGATTAAAGGATCAGTAACCTCTCATTTGGGGTCTCAAGTAGAGGTGTTAGTAAAAAACGAAATAATATAAACCTCAAAAAACTGCTGAACCTTGAAAGGCAAAGTAGAGAGGATATATAAGCTCATAAAATCAAATGAACAAACATGTTTAGAGCTAAAACATTTTGATCAATAAATCCAATGAAAACACCGAGAAAAAATCCTTGTTCTTCCAACTGCTCAGAAATATAACATTTTTTGGAAGCCTTTTTCCTGCAGTTCACATGTTAGAATATTAAATCTTCTAATGATTTTTTTTCTTTGTGTTACTGAATAAATCCCAAAATAGAACAGCTTGCAAGTTACAAGCAATAGTTATAATAACAGCTTACACTGAAATAACGTCCATTCAATCGGTTAAGCTCTAACCATGTTTGGAATCACGTTATCTTTGTTTCTGATAGAAATCTCGTTAACGGAAATAAAAGAATAAAACTAAACCCATTAATCCTATTAAGTTCATCTTGAAAGTCTTTTTGTTTGTCGATATCCGGACCTGTAAATTTCTTTGGTTACAAACTTACAGTAGCCAGTAGGATTCATGTAGGCGTTCACGGGCGACTAGACAAAGAGCAAGTCCGTGAACACAATATAATAAAGATGAAATCAAAAAAAAAATTATTTGCATGTATTTATATATATATGTATCTATTAGTATTTGCATGTACATTGTTCTGACTACTCTTCCACTTGGGATTATATTTCAAGGAAACAAACAAGAAAAAATATACCATTTAATTTTGGATGGCAACGTGACCAAAATGAAAACTTCCAACTTTTCAAATAGTATATGTTTGACCCCAAAAAAAAACATTTTAGCTATAAAATTCAACCATGCCAGTAAATAACAAATCAGGATGTTCTTGCACTTAACATGTATACAAGTTCTACGTATTATAGAATTTTATAATTATAGATATAGTTAAACAGTTGTAAGTATCATTGAAAGAAAAAGGTTATATATCGCAAATATTTTTCATTTCTGTTGTTATCCACTACAATTCACACTTGCATACTACCAAATTTAAATCCAAATTGTAATACAGTAATAAAAATAATTAGGCTGTATATTTCTTTTACTCAACGAATTTTAATTGTGTTCATAAAATTAGGAAAAATAGACTGAATTGTGTTTTTTTTTGTTTTTCAAAAATGGAGAAGGAGACCCGTGAAGACCAAGGTTTGTCTCCAAGCTAATATCTTAACCGAAGCGATCGATTCTTTGATGCCACCATTTAAGACCTGTGCCCACCTAGATCGTAGCCGCATCTCTACATGTCATTTAGTTTTATGCAACTATGATGCAGTAGCTCCAAATATAAACGATGGTGGTTAAAAATATATCTAATGACACTCAATCATGTACCTTGTGAAAGTAGTATTTCTTTGTACTAAAACCACAACTTTATAAGAACTTTAGTAACTTAAACTAGTGTTGGTGGGTCAAGCTATGGTACTTATTTCGTTTTCTTGTGATATAAAGCATCCAAAATATGATGTACATACATAATTAGTGTAGAATTGGATCGCAAGATCTTTCTTAAGAAACTATTAATTTTGAAACCCAAACAAAAAAAAGTCCAATCGACAAATCTACAAAACGTTGAATATGACCTCTCATGTCACATACGTGACAATGTGACATGTCTCCACATAGCAAACACCGAGGTAGCATTGAAATGAAAGAGAGGAATATATTGAATGATTAATCACGAATTCGTACTTCTACGAAAGAGACAATAATAATTCCAAGAGACTTGAGATCGATAGGGAGAAACTTTTTAAATTTAAGGTTGATCAGTATGAATAAATAAATTTACACAAAAAAAAATCATCAAGCAAAAGATTAAGGGTTACCTCTTGGAACCTGAAACCCTTCTAAGGAGAGCAAGAAAACACAACACACGATAAAGTACGAAGAACCCTAACAAAACATAAACATTAAACCATCTATTTTTCTCATGAAGCCCTTTCTTCTCCAACACGTCACCTCCAGTAACCACGCAGATCTTTTCTTGAGTTTCCTCGTACCAGAACAAACACTTGGAAGCCAAACAAGAGTACTCGTTTATAAGAAGCGCGTCCAATGCATACTTATACATGGAGATGAAGTACATGAAAAGCCAATACTTGGGTAGACTCTCCTTCGAAATGAAGTAACCGGAGAACAAGAAGAAGGCCACTAAGAGAACGTTCACAAGAGAGGTTCCCGCAATGTAATTTGGGGCAAGAGAACTCAGGAAGAGAACAAAAGAGTTCGCCATTAGGACAATGATCCATATCACCAGAACGAAGTACCCAAATGCTTGCCACGTGGGGCAAAGACCGACGAGGAAATAGACCGAAGCAGAGTAAATTACTGAGATAACGAACAAATAAGGCAAGAAGACGAGTGTGTTGGCAAGAATGTGAGAGGAGAGTCTATAAACACCACTTGAAGTCTCCCTGAGAAGAATTGGACGCTCATTGATGAAGATCGGGAGGGTTTCGGTTGTTGTAGAGAGGAGAAAAGTGAGCGTGAAGGCGAAAAGGCCGAATCTTTTCTCGATTCCTTCTTTGCCGATTCCGATGTTGATGTAGATAGTTCCTAAGACAAGACCAACTACAAGTGCTTCTAATGCATTGGTCAGAAGCAGCTGTCTTGTCCGGTAAATGATCTTCCAGAATCTTCTCGAAAGAAGGCATATCTCTGTGAATCTTGATTTTCTATATCGAACAATACTCTGTTTTTCTCTCTGTTTTCGATATTCGGTGGAAGGAACCGTGATAATGTCGGTGTTTCCATCAGATTCACCGAGTTCTTGAAGTATTTCCATGGCGTATTCGAGAGAATTGAGCTGCGGAGGGACAGTGAATCCCTTGGAGAGCAAGAAAGCTTCAAGAGAGTCAAGACTTCCATGGTACGCTACAGTTCCTTTTGAAAGAAGTAAGAGTCGATCAATGATAGAGAGAATCTTGAAGCTAGGTTGGTGAATAGACAAGATCACAGTCCGTTGTCTCGACAGAGCTATGGTTTTGAGGATGCGAACAACATCAAAAGCGGATTTACTGTCTAGACCGGAAGTGGGTTCGTCGAGGAGGAGAAAGCAAGGATCATGAAGTAGGCTTAAACCTATAGAGACTCTTCTTCTTTCGCCACCGGATAAGCCTTGAGCGAGTCTTGTGTTGGAGAGGTGTGTTAAGTTGAGTTCCGACAGAAGAGATGCTACGGTTTCAGAGACCGTTGATGGGTCCGGAAGCAAGAGACGAGCGGCGAAGGAGAAGGTTTCAGAGACGGTGAGGAGAGGGAAAAAAGAGTCATGTTGAGGAACATAAGAGGAGATTTTGCGGTAAGAGGAAGGGTTTATGGGAACGGAGTTTAATAGGATTGAGCCGGAGGTTGGGGAGGTTTTAGAGGCGAGAATGTCGAGGAGAGTTGATTTTCCGGCGCCGGAAGGGCCAACGACGGCGAGGATCTCGGTGGGATGAGCGGTGAGAGTGATGTTCCGGAGGATAAAGAAAGGTGGCTGAGTCGCAGCGAAGCGGAGGAGAGAGAGAGTGGTCTTCGGTTTGGCGTAGGAGATTGAAGAGGTGGTTAGTGTGTAGGCTTGCGTCTCCGACGGATGCCGCGGAGGAGTTTCCATTTATGGTTTTAACTTGTAAAGAAGTTGAGAGTTTAGAAAGTGTAGTGAAGGAGATTTTTTATAATATATTTGGCTCTGTGTTGACGTATTTTGGAGATTGATGTTGTATAAGCCAAAAACTTAACATTTTGAGTTTTTCTTTTACAGGTTAAATTGTCTGTTTTTATATTGATTTGAAGTACAGTTTTGGATTTTTGCAGTCTTTTGTGTTTATCCTTCTTAGATGTATATGAAAATTGAGTTTCACGGGACCTTTTTTTTGTTCCATATAACACAAAACTAATCATTCCGTAAGAAGTCATGCTAGTTTTTATATATTTTTGATTTTGTTGAAGCCAGTTTGTGTAATTCCATTTCAAGAATATCAGTCAAAAAAACTGTACAGATCCTGAAACTCATGATACATACCTAATTAAATATACATAACTTGTTTATTTTTATGCCAGAAAAAAAGATTCAACAATTTCCACAAAAATGCAATGCTCAAAACTAAAGATCTCAAGTTTATTATTTATCTTTGGGTTTAGAATTATAAGACCGCAAGTTGGCTGCATTAATGTAACCATAACATAATTCCTCCAGAAGAATATATATGAACACATTTAAAGGAGTGATACGTCCAAAGAATAGACACACTAAGTATGAAAAGAACCAAAGAACTTGAGGGGAAAAAAAGAGAGTAATAAAGCCAAAAACGAGTGAAAAGCTGAAACATGTGGACCAAAAAAAACTTATGTGTAATATAGAAGGGGGATATATGCATGTGTATATACAGTGATTAACGATGTGCAACATAGAAGAAAATTACAAAGGAGAATGATTGTAACGAGGTCACGGGCCTACTGTTTTCACTACTCTATTATTATGTTCCGATCCGTGACCTCTGCCTTAATTAAATTGGAAAACATTTTGTCAGAGTTCACCGTTGTTTCGATCCGTGAACTCTGCAAAACAAACAAAATTGTCAAAACAAAAGCTTCTTAGCATCGAAACTCACTCTCAAAACTTTCAATATGTGAGGGTGCTTCTTTGCCTTTAGCCCATAACACAAGGTAGAGGAGTCCTATAAACATCAACAACGCCATTTCTCCCTTTCTGCATCTTTTTTGTTTCGTTTGTTAATAATCATTACTACTAGCAATGGATTAGAGAGATCGCCACACAGTGTTCTCGTCGCTGCAACCTAGAAGAAAAAGAAGCATGTACAAATTAGATTCTTGTTATATAACGAAAATGAGAGAAACGAAGTCAAGAATAACAATAACACTCACAGCTCCATCTTTTGTAGCCATAACAATAAAAGCGGAGCATTTCTTCTTCTTGGTACTCCTAATGACAACATCTTCAACCTCGCCAAACTCTGAAAACACTTCTCTCAGCCTTCCCGCTGTATACCCTTCACCAGCTGTTTCCCAAGAAACCTTCAAAGCTCTCTCTTTATCGAGCTTAACACTAGCTCCAGCTCCAGTCTCTGGGGTTCCAAAACGGCCTCTCTTCTTCGCATAATTTGCACGTATCCTATCTACCACCACCTTAAGCTCCCTATCATAAAGTCTAGCCGCTTGACTAGGAGCAGAAGCAGAACGCTCTCTTTTCTTGAGATCTGACTTCATCTTGCGCCTCTTGGAATCTACTCGCGGTTTCTTGTGTTGTTTCTCACGCAGGACTCTTAGAAGAAGATCATCAAATGCCTTTCGGGTTTTCTCGTCTTTGAGAACCTCGTGAGATCTCTTGAGCTTCTGGAATTTGTCATGAGCATCGGGATCATCCGGGCGTTTGTCAGGATGCAAGTCCAAAGCTTTCAACTTGTATGCTTTTGAAATCTCCTTCTCGCTAAGCTTCAGACCTTCCTCTCCGGAGTGTAACCCTAGAACTATATAGTGATCCACAAAACCCTCCATTTCTTTCTCCATCTTCTACTGTGACAGAGCCACGAAGGAGTTAGTAATCGAAAAAGCAGCTTGTTGCACAAAGAGACAGATAGAATGCAAGTGACGTGCAAATTCTAGACTAATATTTTAGTCTTCAGTAGATTATAGAGTGTAAGAGCCGTAACCCTAACACGCAATTCAAGACCTTTCTTGCTTTTATTCTAGCCAAACAATCCAACTTGAATCATCTCACAAGAAATTAACAGGCAAGGCAGGATGAAAAAGCAGATAATCTCTGGAAAAAAGATCTCTAAAACCCTAGGATATGTTCAATGTGGAAGTGGAAGTTTCCTTCTCTTGGAACTATCGAACAAGAACAATCGGAGTACCGCTTGAGAAATCTAAGTACCTGTGAGGAGGGAATTGGTATCGAAGAGGAGGAAGAAGAATCAACTGATCACGTGATTAACTCGCTTCGGGATTTTATTGAGTTAGGGTTTTTTTGCCAACCTCAATCTGAAACAAATTGAGGATCCAAAGAAGAAGAATAAAAAAAGATCGATTTCGTGGGATGAAAGATATGTAATGGCGTCGCCTTGAAGGTTTGAAGTGGGCTTAAAGCCTCATTATCATTGACGATTGGACCGGCCTGTTCATCTTAATGGTACTTGAAGCAATATTATGAACATACATTATGCTTTCTTCCTATTTCACTCTCATGCTTTTATTGTATCATAATTTTCTATTTTTCTGATTGAATGGTATTAGCTTGCGGATGTTTGCTTCTTGTATTAATTTGACCACAACTTTTTTTTCTCTGAACAAATTGTTTTCCTTTTTCTTTTGGATAGACAATAGGCATAAATCACTGGAAGATACATTCATCAATATCAAATAGAAATAGAGAACATGGGTAAGATACGCAGAGAAAAATAAACTAATCATGACATAAACCCACCTCTCATGTCTCTCCTACCGCCACAAACTGCAAATTAAGTACAACAATACTTCTATTATAGTTTCCGTCCTGAGGTTTTGTCATTCTCTAGCTTGAGAACCGGCATCATTCTACCATCCGATTTCACAACCTTCTGATATGGAGAAAACCACTTGATCTACTTACTGGTTTGTGCATGTTTTGTTTTTTTTTGTTTTTGGATGGATTAATGGTAAATCCCAAGTTTATGGAAGGGTTCAGGCTAATTCTCCGAAAAAATAAAAATCTACGGATAGACGTTTTTTCCAATTTTTCAAATGGACCAAAAATAAAAATCCACTGATATCCAAAACAATTATGACTTAATTTTGCGCAGCAGAGAAATCAAACCTATAAAACAAACTTAATTTTACGCAGCAGAGAAATCAAACATGTAACGTGTTTACTTCATGGACTCGTCCCGTCACCACTCGACCACAAATGCTTGGACTGTTGTTTTGATCGTTGTATCTTTGCTTCATCAATTTACGTTTTACAAGGTTTTAATCTTCAGGAGAAATTAGTTTTCGCAGGGTTAATTTCCTGAAAAATATTTTTTCATGCCGGCTTAAAATCTTACCATGTTTGTCACCTCTATCTTTTTTTAAGGTTGAGTTTTATATTCTCACCACTTCATAGTATTTCCTCTAAAAAAAGATGTTACTTTGCAGGGAGACAAAAGCCAAACATCAACAATATTATTAGTTTACTTTGATTTAATTACGAATTATGTTTCATTTCTAGCTGTTATCTCCGAGGTTTCCTTAAACATGTTGTCATTATGATTTAAATTTAATTTTCATAATCTTATTTGTTCCTTGCGATTTTTTTGATAGCTTTTCAACATGGAACAGAAGTAACATTCGCCTAAGCTATGGCCACCACTCCAAAAAAAAAAAAGTTACCGACTAGTCTAGTATTGCATGAAACTTCTTACAAGTTACAAGCCTCTTATCTGGATTAGGAGTAACAAATATTTGTAGTATATATTCGTATCTAATCAAGTATCCATTTCAAAACAACAATCTTGTTATGTGATAGAGTGCATGAATTAAGCGGCATAGAAGGAGAATGAAATAACTATACATGCATGTACATAAATTTATATATTTATCAACATCACTTATATGAATTATATCAGAATAACATAACCGTTATTGTATGAAATAAATTCTAAAAATATTTCTTATTCACTATATAATATATATATATATATATATATATATATGTAACTTGAAATAAGTATTTTATGTAAATTGCCTGAATTTAAATGAAAATATGATTACGTATTTCTAAATACAAATTGTTATAAAATAAACTATGGTTCCACTTGTTGACGTTGTTATGCTTTAAAACCATAATTTTCAAAGATCAGGTTAAAGAAAACATAATTTTACTATATTTATTATTCACAACATTATAGAGATTTTACTAGAGTTGAGAACATAAATTATATATGATGCAAGTACAAAAATTAAACATAAAAAGTGACACCATAATCTAAACAGTAAATATATAAAACTAACTTTAGAAATGTTCTATGATTAAATTACTAAGCACAAAAAATTTCAACTCAAGTGGATTCGCTATTTTATTATTATTTTAGTTTATGATTAGATATAATAAGATATTATATTAACCACAAACAGTCGCATGCAATGCATTCAAAATCCCATGATAAGCATGGATACCTCGAGTTATGTAAAAGAACCTCAACTCAAACTGCCATCTTCGTTAATAAAATATAATTATCGATCACATATATGTCTTAATACAGATAATTTATAATTGAATATGTGATGGTCAGTGCATTGTGCAAATACATAAACAGACAGTTTGAATTTTTCGCGGGACAAGCATACTTAAAAACGTTATTAAGCTAATTTGGTCGGAGACATGGGCCCCATATTAGCATCTAATTAAAATCTAAGAAGAGGGGACAACCAAATCTACTTTGAAGTCTTATGAAACTAAAACTAAACAAGATTTAAAAAAGATTTAAGATTTAAACGTTGAGTGTCGCCTCTAAGGTGCAACGTATTCTTCCTATTATGGGGCTCTTGACCATTGCCACGTGTATGGTTCTCCGGCGTCGTTTGCTCCTTGCTTCCTTGTAAGGTAGAATGTTCTCGACATGATATTGATAGTGTTCATTATTTATTTCTGTATTAATTGATATGATAGTGATGATTACTGTTTAGACGAAAAAACAAAAAGAGAAATTAAAGCGTTCGTTGGAGTATTTGTTTTCTTTGAATTTCGAGCGAATCTTGTATCATGATTCTTGCACAGAATGTTACGAAGCTGATCCATTGCACGCTTTGGGTTTGTTTTATGCTCGACACTATTACTTCGAAAGCATCACAAGGCATATATAAACTCTTGTGACAATTGTGTTAAAATTTGCATTTATTATTGACTGTTCGTTTGCGTTCAGTAATTCGTTGGCTTTTAACAATAATCACATATCATCTATTCCTTCCGTTTCTCAATACTCTTTCCATATTGAATTAGTTGTCGTTTTAGAGAATATTTTTTGTTTTAAATTAGTTGTTGTTTTAGGTTTTTAATACAAAATTTATTATTTTTTTATTTTTTATAATTATTTTTATTCTGCAGATTGTTTTCTAATTGGTTGAATTGTGTTTAGGTAGATAATTAATGATATTTTTGTATTGAAAATTTAACACAATTAATATTTTCTTAATCTGTGTGCATAACCTTAAAACGACAAGTAAACAAAAACGGAGGGAGTATAAGTTTTTTTGCCTAAAAACACAAATATTAAGAAAGTTAACTTTTTACAAAAAATAGTATTTAATATATAAGATAAATATAACTTAACCAATAATAAAATATGTTATATATTATAATTGGTTAAACAAAATCCAATAAAGTAAAAAGTTGCATTGAAAGTTGAAAACAACTTATATTTTGAAACAAAAAATAACATTTAAAAGAACTAATATTAAGAAACAAAGGGAATACTTTAATATTTCACTGAGTTCTCGTTATTCTAAACTTTTCAAAATGAAAAGATACTTTCTTAAGTTACAAACAGTTGTGAATGGAAAATTAATAAATTTTTCTCTTTTAAATATATAATTTACTTAGACTAAGAAGATAAGACATAACTTTTAGAAAATAAAATTTTAATATTATAGTGATGAAATAAATGAATAAATTATACATTTTTAATTGATATTCATTAACTGACCTATCATAATTTTTATTTATATGTTTTTAAAAATTAAGGCTGAACATCCTTCTTCAATCAGATTGGTCAAAATGAGATAGTTTGAATCAAAATGCATCGATAAGAAATCTAAAAGAGAAGATTGCATAGCCCATAATAGAGTTTGCCGCTTACAGAACCTTATTCTTTCCGATACCATCTTCATTAACAATCTGAATAAGAATTAAGAATTTCTTCCGAAAAAATATCTTTGCCATTAAAAGTTTTCTCATTCTTCGTTTCCGAGATATACTAAAACACCCATGAAAAACTAACAATGACATTCTCCGGCAATCCTGACCTAAATACAACTATGCATAGTTAATAATATGCGTTACAATTTTGTTTTAGACGATGGACCGGTAGAAATAGACATAACAATAACAAAAGTTATAGCCAAAATCTATTTTGAGTCAGATCATGTCAATATTGGATTCCTCCAATAACACATACTAAAAATGCACTGGAACTACATGTCGACATTGGATTTTTCTAAAAAAGAAATGAGAAAGAAACCTTTGTTATCCTAAGGAAAATAGATATAAATATAAACGAGTGGCAAACTTGTTAATGTTCAGGATTTTCTCACTGCATTGAATTGTCTTTTCTTGTAACTAAATCAATTGATTTTCATGGTTAGTCTATCAAACATACACCTTTTTTTTTTCCTTTTTGTCACCAAACAGAGAATTGATAACTCATAGAAATGGTCTGAAACAAAAGATCCGGAAATCCTCCACTTCTCTCTTGATACTTTTTTACCAACAATACGAGAACTGAGTGTAAATTTAAATAAATAAAAAATAAAGTTAAAGAAAGAAGTAGGTCAAACATTCATTTGAGTGGTTATCATCTCTGCCTAGACTTTTAGGCCCAACACTTTTAAGTCGGGCTAGTTCTTAGGTCAACAATCTCACACCATCTCTCTCTCTCCTCTTTTATTTCGATAACACATTACGTTAGAAAGAAAATATATAGAGAAACCGATAGTTCTTGAAATCTCTTTTTAAATGTATTGACATTAACGTAAGAATTATGAGACATGCTTCTCAAGTTAATATGGTCCATACACGAAACAATTTCCTTGTAACTTGAACGATTGATAAACTAAAATATAAAACCCCGAAAAAATGGAAGTAACGAGGCGAAAAAAATATAGAAAAATATAAATAAATGAATGGAGATGGAAGATGACACGATGGTGAGAGCTTGTAACGAACGCCAAACTGAAGTGGAGAAATTGCAGAAATTTATGAAACGCGTAAAGATGTTTTGTTTAATGATGTGTTTCACTACAAGTCTACAAGCATCTCTAATAGGAAAGGTTATACATGAATAAGGGTTATGTCCTTATCTTGTTAGAT
>OVBB01000418.1:188-24893 GCA_900406415.1 Isatis lusitanica
GTGACCTCTCCAGAGAACCCGGTGAGCGATCTGGGGTTAGGTTTTACCTCCAAGAGGTCGATATTCATTCTTCGGAGCGTTTTGCGGAAGATGACATCTACCGAGCTTCCGGTGTCGATCAGCACTCGGGATACGTCGAAGTCGTTGATGTCGAGTTCGACCACCAACGGATCGTCGAGGTTGTTCGAGTCCTTCGGCGTCTCCGCCGTTGAAAGCGATCCGGTCGCTGTCCTTGGTGATAGAGGTCCGTGGGCTCGACTCCTTCTCTCCTCTTCTTAGGAATGCCTTTATCGAGGCCACCGTCTCCCAGCAGTACTTGGATCCTCCAATGATCATATGGATCCTCCGGCGGTTTGCGTCGGGATCGTCTCCATTTGGTCTTCTCCCTCGTTTGGGGCCTTCTTCCGGTGGCCTTTCGGGGCGTTGCTGGTTAGGTCTTCCGCCCGGGGTTTCGTTCTCTTCTTCGGCCGTCCCTAAGCTTTCCAAGGTTATTTTATTCCCGAGCTCTCCGGCTAGTAGCTTAGCTGCGAGTTTTCTCCCGATCGTCCTGCAATGCTCGGTCGCGTGTCTACTGGCCTTATGGTAGGTGCAGAAAGCATTCCTGTCATAGCCGAACCGTGTCCAGGTGTTCCATGGTCCTTCGTCGCGGCCTTCGAACAGTCTTCTTGTGTCTATCTGGTAATTGTGTGCTCCGCCTGCCTCGGTTTCATCGTCTCTGCCGCTCCGCCTACTTGTCCTTTCGGTCGGGGCGCTTGACGGTTGAGCTAGGCTTTTGGCGTTCTTGACGGCTGATGCTTTTTGCTCAAGGCCTTCATGTCTTCCTCGTGAACCACAAAGGTCGAGGCGCGGTGGAGGGCATTTTATATGGTAACCGGCGGGTTGATGGTGATCTCCTCCCGAAATCTCGAGGCGCACCACAGAGACTTCTTCAGGACATTTATTGCGGCATTATCGCTCAGACCGTCGATCTTCGAGACGATGATCTTGAACCCCTCGATGAATTCTCGGAGGCTCTCCGCTGCACCTTGAGAAAGTGAGTAGAGATCCGCATCGGACGTCGAGCATCTTATAAACAGCGAATAATGCTTTAGAAAAGCCGAAGACATTTGTTCAAAACCGTCGACTGAGTCCCTTTCCAGGTGGGAAAACCATGATAGAGCCACTCCTTTCAAGTGTTCCACGAATAGAAGACAGAATCCAGCGTCTTTTTCTTCGGGTTTGAACTTGGTCCGGCTCGTTGCGATATTGAACGCCGTCATGTGTGCCTTCGAATCCTTCGTCCCGTCGTAGAACGGGATTCTGAGCTTTCCGGGATCGGAGAGCCACATAGTCGTGATCCTCGAAGTGAAAGGGATCTTCTGCGGTTCTTCCAGGACTCGATCTATCTCTAGAGCCGCGCTCGTCGCCTTGTGGATTTGAGATCTTACTTCCTTCATTTGGCTCGTCGTTAGCTTCAGTTGGGCGCGTAGTTCGTCCATTTCGTCTTTTCGACTGGCGAGTCGATTCGCCCGGTCGGCTCTTTCGCGTTCTTCCTCTCTTATTTGTCGGTTCACCAGGAGGATATCTTCTTCTTCCTCAGTGAGGTCTCTTTCTTCTTCGTCCATCTCGTTTTCGTCGCGAACGAGTACTTCTGCCGTGGCTTCCCCGTTGGTCACCGTTGAAACCTGTTGTTCGGTTCTTTGTCTTGTCGCACTCTTCCGTTGCAACGGTGGTGGCGCTGACAGCTCCGCTCTTGTCCCGATGGGGGTTCGCTCGCTTGAGTTCTGTCACACGGGAGTGCTTGTTACCGGCGAGAATCTAAGGCGTCGTCTTCCTGGCGGTTGGACGCCTTGCACCAGTTCTTGGATGGCCGCCATTTCTTGCGCTGTGGTCCTGTCCTGCCGGTCTTGGCGCTCCACGAGTCCGGTCAGCATGTTCCTTAGGTCGCCAATCGCCGATACATCTTCCATTAAGCCGGTCGTCCCGCTGTAGCTTGTTCCGGCCATGGTTCCATCGGTCAGCATCCCAAACCTTACCGGCGCAGCGGTGGTAGTCCCGGCTGCGGTCGCTGTGTCACCGGCTGCTCCTGCCACAATCGCTCCAGCCATGAGGGCTCCGGCCGTGGCTGCTCTCGTTCCGGCTGCTCCGGCTCCGGCCGCTCCGGATGCGGTTCCTCCAGTCCCGGCTCCACTGTCCGGTCGGTTGTTGTTGTTGTCGGTTCTTCCTCCGGCCGTCATGGTCTTCTTCTCTACACCTCTCGTTCTTAAAGTAAATAATATTTCTCGTCCCCACAGACGGCGCCAAACTGTGAGAGCCGAAATTCACATTGTCGAAATTTATTAATTTGCGGGGCTCCGAAAATTCTACTTTAAAAGAACTAAAGGGCAAAACTGTAAAATATGAGAAAGGAGATTTTATTAGAATATTTATCTCAAGTACAAGAATATTTGTGAATGCTTAATGTCTTAAATCACAAACGCTCTTGCACTTTTTTTGATGTGTGTTAAAAGTGAGCACAAGGGTCTCTTTATATACTAGAGAGTCTAGGGTCTCGAAGACTGATCTAAGCAATGTGGGACGTTGTTAAAAACCTCTTCCCAGCCGCCAACAAGTCTTGATGGGCCGCCGCCGAACCACCTTCCTTCCTTCCAATCGGGCCCGTTTTGTCTTGATTTGGCCCAGCTTATCTTTTTGGCCTCTTGGTCCATTTTTCCTCGGTTAAGGCCTTGACTCCGGTTTGTTTTAAGTAAAAGCCTCGATGTTTTTAGATGTCCGGAACAGCGCAAAGTCTTCTCGTGAATGGCGGGACGTTGCCCGAGTCGAGACCCGACGGTCGGGAAGAACGGTTTGGTCCAGCTGAGTCTATGTCGACGTTCTAGCCTGATGGACGTCTTTGGCCGGGAAAATATGCTTAGATTCGTCTTGAGAAGCCTGTACAAAGTCTAGTTCATCTGTCGGGCCGAATGCCAAGAGCTCGGCCCGTGCAGAAGTTTGGTCCTATTTCGTGGGCTTGCTGCCGGGACATAGGTGTCCGATCCTATTTCGTGGGCTTGCTGTCAGGACATAGGTGTCCGTTCGTTGCTCCGACCTTTTGTCTCATCAATCTCCGAGGAGGGGGTTTTGACCTCAACAAAGCTTATATTCTTTTCTTGAATACATTCATACATTTTGTGTTTTTTTCCTTGGTAGGTATTTAAGTCATGGGAGAAGCAGCTCATCAAGCCAACATGTATCAACTCTTTGAACAAATTCAGACGTTACGAGAACGTCTAGCAAAGTTGGATAAACCTGTGCGTGCAAAACGAAAAGA
This sequence comes from Isatis lusitanica, assembly GCA_900406415.1. Lineage (NCBI taxonomy): Eukaryota > Viridiplantae > Streptophyta > Magnoliopsida > Brassicales > Brassicaceae > Isatis > Isatis lusitanica. The sequence goes on from OVBB01000418.1 coordinate 3,478, forward strand.
ACCGGACTAGAAGATGCACCAAAAGAAAAATATGTTGAGCCTAAACCACCAGACCAATCAAGAAGAAGATTAGGCTCCCTATTATTTTGAAGAATCAGTGAAGACCCTGAAGTATACTTGCAGTTGGAAAGGGATATGGAGGAGTGCAAACCAACAAGATCCCGATGGAACAAAAGCTAATACAACCTGTCTAAGCCTTTACAAAAACAGCTTATATATGAATGTTCGCTAAAGGAGAGCACTCCAACTAACAACAAAAGTCCAATTCCATATTGGAGAGAACTTAAGGCACAGATGCACCATGAATTTTTAGAGAAGCCTCAGTTCACACCAAGGAGAATGAAGCCCACAACAAACCGTAAGCTGCGAGAAAAGCCTCTAAGTAAGATCATTACTCTTTTGAAACCAAATGAACCAATTTTTCTATAGATTTCATAAGAGAAGCCACTTTGCTGCAGCATGTTCTGAAAGACAAGAAGCGAATGTTTCAACACTTGAACCAAAATTGAATTCATCTAACTCAAGTGGTTGTTCAGCACAATCTAGTTTTGATATTTCCAATTCAAGATTAGTGCACTTGTCTATGCCAAAGGTAATTGGTACACGTCTAGATCGTGACATGGAGCAACAAACATGTCAGCCTGCCCCTGAGAAGGAAGAGCACTGCCCTAGCTTCATATTAATCAAAGAGGAGCCACCAGATTCCGTGGAGAAGTCATGTACTGAGAAATCTACAAAGGGAGAACTAAGAACAAGTTCTGATTAGGTAAGTACTCCACTACCCACATCTGTTCCCAATGATTTTAATATTCATATGCTGTGTATGATATGTCCAGAAGAGCCTGAAGAAAGCCTAGTATTGGTAGAAACATGAGTTGAGAAGAAAATAGGATTACCGGAAACCAGTGATAGTTTAGCTCAATCTGATTTGTTGCATTTCAATTCTAGTATCACGCCCTTGTCTTTGTCAAAAGGTCCTGATACATGGCTTAAAAGGATGGAGAAAGGAAACACAGTCAAAATTCTTATGCAGCATGTTAAAGCTAGTAGTGTAAGTCTAAACTGATTTATTCTTACTATTGCACACTACAAGAAATGTGGATATTAATAGCGGCCGTTAACCGCTATGAGTCATATAACATAGCATTTCCTTAAGCGCTATGACAGTGTCCGTCATCGTAGGTTAGGCACTTTAGATAGCGGACTTGTCGAATGCTATAGTTAAATATACGACAATAGCGATTATGACGCTGCTTTTATTAAATTTTATAATAGCGTCTATTAATTGTTATGATTTGGTTGTACCGATCTCAATTGTTTTACAATGATAGCATATATTTTTGTGTAATTAAATTAATTTACAATGACCTGAATTTATATTTAAATAATTATTTTAATAATATTAATTAATTTTTATTAAATTGCAAATTATTTTGGTTATCATAATTTGATAACAAAAATTCCATTAATCATTTCCATGTTTACAAATCAAAAATCATCAACATTTCCATGTTTACTTCATCAATCAACCACTAATAACCCTTCACAATCAGTCCTAACATAAATATTATCATCATCTGAATGTTCACCATCGAGATGTTCAACTTCTGGTACAGGCAAAGGTACAGAACCTAAATCCTCTTCTGTTTCCAACTCATGATAGCCTCTAGGTGGTGCTCTCATAACAACATACCAATTTGAAGAATCATCTTTCCTAGAGTAAAATACCTGTTTTGCTTAAGAAGGTAGAATGAATGGATCTTTCAAATATGCTGCTTGGTTCATATGAAGGTTCAAAAGAGTGAAACCATCTTCTTCTTTCACACCATTCCCTGAGTTGGCCCAATTGTATCTAAACAGTGGTACTTTGAACATGTGGTAGTCCATAAGTAGAATCTCCTTTATGACTCCATAATATGTAAGCATATCATCTACATGTCTTGTATCTCGTGCACTTGATCTACACATGCTAAATGCTTCATAAGTGATTCCACTGTTTTGTGTCTTCCGCCATCTGTGTGAAATCGCTGCCCATTGACAATGAACCCTTTATGTGCTAGAGCAACAGTTCTAGGTCCAAATGCTAACCACTTTAGTTCTTTGGAATATCCTTTTATCAGTTGCGTCTGAATAAATCTGATGCAGGAAAAACACCAACTTCAGAGCAATCAGTTTTCTAACTTAAACATATCAACATGAATATCAACTAATCAATCCGCATATTCAGTAAAATAAAAAACTGAAGATGATCATCAAGTAAACAAAGTAACAAGATAAGAATATGTACATTTACTGAAATGGTAATCAAGAAGAGTCAAGATGACAACCTTTTTTTTAACCCATTGTGCAAACTGCTCTGCATGGTTTTTCCACAACAAAGTTTCATTTTTATCACATCGAGCATCGGTAGCTTATAATTCTTCCAAATACATCCTGATTTTACAATAAACAACAATTATGAGAATGAAATACAAATTTAAAATTGCTGCTGAAACTAAAAGGATATCTTCTTACCCAACATACGGTTCCATAGAAGCCATGTTCATTAGCACATAGCGATGTGCATTGTCTCTATCTTTATCAGAAAGTGTGACCGTTTTACCCTTCTGTAGAGGTCGACCTTGAAGCACCATCCTATCATCCTCAATATCTTCATTACGATTAACTCTTTTTTGAACTGGTACTGAATCTTGACGGAACTCTAAACAAAATGAAATGCATTCTTCAGATAAATACCCATCAGCCATACATGCTTCTTGCTTTGCATGATTCTTAACATAAGCCTTTAGTTTTTTCATGTACCTACAATTCAGTCAAGATATATGAATATTAGACTACCATTATTGCATGAAATACATTTTGTGAAGCAATTGAGTACATCAAATCTTTCGAAGGGATACATCAAGCAGAAGTGTACTAATCCTCCTAAACGTGCCTCCTTTGATAGATGTATTGGAAGGTGGAACATGATACCAAACAGGGATTAAGGGAAGAACAGCTCCAGTTCGCACATTGTTTCGACAAACTTAGTCTCCATTGCTACGAGTTTCTCAGGGTCAATGATACGCTGGCACAATCTGTTAAAGTAGTTGCATAATCTGGTAATAGCAATCTTAGGTCTTCTATGTAACAAACCTCTTAACGGAGCTGGTAACAAGTTTTGTAGTAGCACATGATGATCATGCGACTTCAAACATCCTACATTAGGAGGTTAAACTGAAACACTGTTCGCAATATTACCACAATAACCATCATTACCTCTAAACATAGATAACCTTTTGGCAAAAAATAGCCTTCTCTTTCTTGGATAACCAATAGGCTGCTGGAGGTAAGTATGTTTTCTTTCCCCTAACCTCTACGTGCAAGTGCTTTCTGATTCCAATATCTTCTAAGTATTTTCTTGCTTTCAAACCATCTTTCGACTTGGCACTTTGCATCAAGATAGACAATATAGCATCCGTAACAATCTTTTCTACGTGCATCATATCAATATTGTGCCGAACAGGAAATTCCTAATACATTAAACAATAAACTGTTAGGCATATACATTTACAAGAAACTGAGAATATAGTTTAGTTACGTTACTTTACCTTCCTGTAAGGTAGTTCAAAGAAACAATCTTTTCTACATGCATCATATCAATATTGTGCCGAACAGGAAATTCCTAATACATTAAACAATAAATTGTTAGGCTTATACGTTTAAAAGAAACTGAGAATATAGTTTAGTTACGTTAATTTACCTTCCAGTAAGGTAGTTCAAAGAATATTGATCTCTTCTTCCACCGCCATAAATCATTTGATTCTTCACACTCTTCTTCAACTAGCTCATCATCTTGCATATCTGTTCTTTTTTTTTTTCCCTTATCTAGAGGTCTTCCAAAATCATTCCTAAACGCCTTTAATGTCTCATAAATTTCAGCACCTGTTTGTATCCTATTAGCACTCCCTACTTCAACAGTTTTGTCAAACCAGCTTTTTTTAAGTCTGTAAGGATGACCAGGGGGTAGTCTCTTTCTATTTCCCATGTATACATACTTACGGCTAAAGTTAAGCTACATAGAAGGAGTATCCTTTCCACAGACATTGCAAGCTTGTTTCCCCTTTACTTTACTTCCAGACAATACTCCCAAGGCTGGATCGTCACTGATACTCTAAAGCAGTATGGCTCTAAGTGTGAAATTCTCCTTCGCAAAAGAGTCATACACTTCAATACCCTCAGACCACAAGTCTTGTAAATCTTCAATCAAAGGTGCTAAGTAGAAATCTATATTATTACCAGGAGCTGATGGACCAGGGATCAAGAAAGCTAACATTATATTCTCAGCTTGCATAGACATTGTTGGAGGCGTGTTATATTTCATCAACAACACTGGCCATGTGATGTGATTGGTGTTTTGCATGGAGAAAATGTTCATCTCGTCTGTAGAAAGTCCAAGTCTAAGATTCCTTGTTTCAGCAGAAAAGTCAGGCCATCTGTCATTCACTTGTGCCCAAGATATTGAATCAACAGGATGTCGCATTGTACCATCTTCAGTGGCATTTGTAAATGCCAACGCAAGTGCTCAGCCATCCTTTTTGATCTAAACATCCACCTAAATATGTCCATGATTGGAAAATATCTAAGGTACTTTGCTGGAATCCCTATCTTCATCTCATTACTGTGTTTATCCTTCTCCAATCTTGAAACTTTGCATCTTGGACAGCTTTCTAGCTTTTCAAACTCCTTCCTATATAGTATGCAATCGTTCCTACAAGCATGAATATTCTCGTACCTGAAACCAAACACCTTCAGAAACTTTTTGATTGCATTTGTACTCCTTGGAAGAACATTGTCTTCAGGTAGTTAGTCTTGAATTAAAACCAACAGCTGATCAAAGTAGTTCTCAGAAAACCCACTCTTATCTTTTATTCTGTAGAGTCCCATGATTGCTGCAACCTTTGTGTATTTGACACAAGTCGAGTAGAATGGAGTTTCAGCTTCTCTTAACTTTATCCTGAATTCTGTTTCTTCTACAGCTTCATACTCTTCATTTTGTTCACCATTTTCATTCGGATTACCTTCACCTATAAAAAATGTTGTCTTCAACAAATCGAAAGCCTCAGTTTCAGATCCACGACCGATATCTTCCGTATCATCTCTTTTCTCAGCATGAATACTCCAACAAGAACTCTTATACTTCATATCCATACCCCTAATCACTAGATGCTCAACAATCTTCTCTAATAACTAATGGCTTAAATTGCGACAATCTCTACATGGGCATAGCATTTCAGACAGATTATCTAATCTTCTTGCCGATGAATTCACGAAATTAGTTGCTCCTTCTGAGTACTCAAGAGTATTCCTACATGGGAAATCGGGTAGTAGAAGTTGGAATAACAAGATAAATTGGGAGATACAAGTATAAGACTGAGAGATTGTGTTAACAAAATCAAACATTGGCAGCAAAATCCATGCCTTGTCCATATGAAAACGAGCAGCAGCAATTTCAGTTCGTGCGATAAGGAGAGACCGAGAAATTTAGAGATTGTGTTATGAAGTCTGTTTTGGATAAGTAGAGATCGAGAGTTTTTTTTTTGGTGAAAAGGAGAGATCGAAAGATTTTGTTAGAGATTATGTTCCTTTTTTTCTTGTCGGCGCCAAAGATTGTGTCGAGCAATCTAAAATTTTTCGGAAATTCACATTTTCCCGGTTAAACGCATTAATCAGTAAAAAACGTCTCAGATCTGAGATGCAAAGATTGAAAGACATCCAACGGTGTAGGAAATGCCACGTCTGCGATCTGTGTATAGTTGATTCATTGGCCAACCTATCTATACCAACTTTTTTTAGTTTTAAAAGAGGTTTAGGGTATTTAAAAAATATTTAAATAATAAAAAAAAAACCCAAAATATATAAGAATCACAAATTAAAATTTCGAATATATATTTTTTTTTGTCTGCAACTGAATTTATTAATTTGAAACCATAAGGTCCTCATGGAGGACAGTAGTTATACATCTTGGAACATACATAAAAACGTTAAAAGATGAAGGATAATTCGTTTTAGCCAGCGTATGAGCCACATTATTGCTTGCTCTGTTTATCCAGATTATCTCTGTCCATTCAAATCGTTGTCTCCATGTTTGAATTCCTCGTACCCAGTTGTGTAGACCAAAGTTTGCTTCTCGTTGATTTAGAAGTAACATCAGCTGTTTATTATCCCCTTCAAAGGAAACTCTACGATATCCTTTAATCCATGATTGTTGCATTGCCATCGTCAGTGCCTGTAATTCTGCTTCAAGTGCTGATGAGCATATTTGTCCTTTGCTGTGTCCTGCTTCAAGATAGGTGCCTTGATGATCACGAATAACCCAAGCTGCTGATGAATTGGTGATTGTAGAGGTATGATTGCAATCATAGTTACACTTGACTATTCCAAAAGATGGTCTTTTCCACTGAGACAGTTGCCTCTGAGATGTTGGATCCGGATTTTGTCTCTGTGAATTAGTTTGTGGATCACAGTTAGTTATCCATTCATGTGTATCCCGAATAGCATCCATTACATCTTTTTGTGCATCTCCAGCTTGTTGTTGGTAGATAAGGAGGTTACGACTCTTCCAAATTCTCCATAAGGTCCATAGGGGAAGTTGTCTTTGGAAGCTTGATAAGGCATTGTCATGGTGATAGGCTAAAATAGCGCGTATTTTTTCTTCAAAGGAGAGGGAGAGTATCAAATTAAGGTAAGGTATCGATGTTTGTCTCCATAAAGCCTTCACATAGGGACAGTTGAAAAATAGATGATCCAGAGATTCATCATCTTGACAGCATCTCCGACATTTGATATCGTTAGTAATTCGTCTGTCTTTCAGTATAGTACCAGCAGGGAGAGTTCTTGTTGTGATTCGCCATAAGAAATGCCGTAGTTTTGGAGCAGTTTGTGCTTTCCATATAGATTGTTTTATGTCAATAGGTCCATATGGGGGTTGAACTAGATCAGCTTGACTTATCTGAGATGCAAGCCAATAAGCAGATTTCACTGAGTATTCGCCATTTGTGGTATAGTGCCATCCAATAAGATCCTCCTCCACGAACGGACTGATACGAAGGCGCAATATTTCTCTAACATCATCCGGATGAATAAATGTATCAAGAAGTTCTCTGTTCCAGCCTTTGAAATTGCGTTGTAGTAGATCAGATACTTTAGGAACAATATATTGATTACCAACAAGGTGTCGAGGGGGCCGTAGTGGATGAGTTGGTAACCATGGATCTGACCAAGTTTGAATTTGAGTACCATTTCCGACTATGCATCTCATTCCTTGTTTGACAAGGGTTCGCCCTTCCAGTAAGGATCTCCATAGAAAGGAAGGTTTGTATCCTAAATCTGCTTCGATAATGGTGGACTCTGGATAATAACGACCTTTCATAACCTTTGCAGCTAAACTCTGTGGGTATTTGAATAAGCGCCATACTTGTTTCCCAAGTAGAGCTCTGTTGAAATGTTCAATATCTCGGAAGCCCATACCACCATCACGCTTTGATAGAGCTAATCGTTTCCATGCTATCCAGTGCATAGCCTTCCTATCTGTTCCTTTATTCCACCAGTATTGAGCAAAGACACTGTGGATTTCATCACATATACCCTGGGGAAGTTTGAAGCAATTCATGGTATAGACCGATAGAGCCATAGCTACAGTTTTCAACATAATCTCCTTTCCTGCTTCTGATAAGTATCTGTGTTTCCAGCTTTTTGTTCTTTTCTTGACTTTGTCAACTACATATTGAAAGATTTCCTTCTTCTTCCTACCCACTTGTTCAGGAAGTCCCAAATATTTCCCACATCCTCCATCATTGTGTATATTTAGGATATTCCGTAGGCGTGTCTTCATATCCGGTTGAACTTTGGATCCAAATGTTATTGCATACTTGTTAAGATTGACCATCTGCCCTGATACTCTTTCATACCGTCTAAGGATGTCCATTATAGTGGCGCATGATTTCGGATGAGCGTGACAAAAGAATAGGGCATCATCTGCAAATAGTAAATGATTGATGGTAGGTCCTCGTTGACTAATCTGCATACCCTTTAGGCTTTTCTCCTTTGAAGCTTTAGTGAGTAGATGGTTTAAGACTTTGCTACAAAGGATAAAAATATATGGAGATAATGGATCCCCTTGTCTAATTCCTCTCTGTGGATGAATCATGCCATGAGGAGAACCATTGATAAGAATGGAGAAAGTGACAGATTCGATGTACCTCATCGTGTCTCGTATAAAGTTCCACTCCAACCGGTCATAAGCTTTTGTTATGTCTGTTTTGACAGTCATATAGGACTTAGCCCATCTCCGCCGTGATTTCAAGGAGTGTAGCATTTCATGAGCAATGATGACATTGTCCATGATGTTTCTTCTTGGTATGAAAGCTACTTGCTCCTCACTGATGATGTTGGGAAGATGTTGTTTCAGACGCCTAATAAGAAGTTTGGATAGAATCTTATATCGCACATTGCACAAAGCAATGGGACGAAAATCACTCATTGATCTTGGTATTTCCGGCTTTGGTATTAGACAAAGATTTGTATGATTAGTTCCTGGAGGGAGAATGCCATCTTGGAAGAAGTTATGGACTTCTCTGATAACGTCATCTTTGATTTCATTCCAGAATTGTTGAAAGGAAGCTCCAGTTATTCCATCAGGGCCTGGTGCTCGATCAGCTCCGATAGCAAATACTGCTTTGCGTATCTCATCTTCTGTAAAGGGTTTGGTCAAGTCATCATTTATATCCTGATTGACTCTGCGCTGAAAGCCGTCAAAGACACTTAGATAGTTCTGTTTGTCTTGTCTTTGTGTCTGATAAAGATCTTCAAAATATCTTGTTACGGTCAAAGCAATCTCCGAATCTCCACGACTGATGTTTCCTTGATCATTTTCTATAGCCACGAGACGGTTATGAGCTGTTCTCTGCTTTGTTGTAGCGTAGAAGAAATGCGTATATCTATCACCATAGTTGAGCCAACGGTTTCTACTTTTCAAATACCAATATTGTTCTTCTTCTCGGTATGCTTTTTGTAGATCGTCTCTGAGTCTTTGAATTTCAGTTGTAGGTACTTGGCCTTGCGTTATTGCCTGATCCAGTCTGACTTTTAATTCCTTAATCTGTTTAGCTGCATTCGTTTGGTTGTCCTGTTTCCATTCTGATATATTCAAAATAAAAATACAATCAATTGAGGATATACTACTTTAGGGTATCGAGTCTACTTAAACACTTAAGGGTATATTACTTTAGGGTATAGAATTTAGTAAAACACTAAGTTGTATATGTACAAAGAAGTTTTTTAGTATGGTTTAGGTTTTAGAGCCTAGCACTTTAGGGTATAGAGTACGATTTAGGTTTTAGAGTCTAGCACTTTAGGGTATAGAGTATGGTTTAGGATTTATGGTATAATTTCATATAATTCATTCATAAATTCATTAATTTTAGGCTAAGAGTATTGGTTTATTTTTAAATAATTTAGGGATTAGGCTATATGTATTATTAAATAATTTCCGATAATTATTTTAAAAGTATTTAGGGATTAGGGTATAGATATTTTTAAATAATTTTAAGTTATTTATTTAAAATTAACTTAGGGATTATGGTATAGATAATTTATACCATTTTTAGTTAATTTGTCATATTATTTTTATCTTTTAATTTTGAAAATTTTCATTTTAAAATACCAAATATTAGTCTTAATATCTGATAATATAAAATACTTTTGTCTGAGAATATTGCACAAAATACGAAATACATCAAGTTTGAAACGATGCAATCAAACCGAACCACCATCTAATACTACGAAACCATGTCTTAAGTTTCAAACGAACAATATTTTGTCATTTGGCCTTGCCACAGTTGAACCTATCGCATCAGAAATGTATTCAATCTCTGAAGTCGGTCTCCGACCTTTGCAATACCAATTTTAGCCACTTCAACCCAATGCTTGCTTGCATTTGGACATAGTGGTACAAAATGGCACACATTGTTCGGATCCGTTGAAGAGACTCTTCCTTCAGCTACCTTCCGTCCGGAGTTGTTGCAGTCTAACAGAAAACACTTACTCTTTGAACTTTTGGTGGAACTATTGCTGCCTGGACACTACAATTCAAACCAGAAAATATAATCAAGTACCAATACCAAAACACAGACAAACAAATTAAATAAACAAACTCGAAATAAATAGCATACCAATGATTTTGGCTCAGATGCTTTTGGCTCTGTAGGTGTTGCATCTGCAGTCATGATTTCAACCTTCAGGACTGGCTATGCGATTTTCTCGTTAATTGCATCACCAATCAAGAAAAAATCAGCGGTTGGCCTCCACAAATATGCATCATTTTTATACACCTTCACAATTTCAATACTAACAGCATTCAGACCTAGAGATATATGGCTAACCATCTCTTTTGAATTAGTTGAGCACACAATTCTGTAACGACCCGATACTTCAGGCCCAACAAGGCTCAGTTGCCCAGCCAGAAACCCTATGTACATGTCCTTATAAATAGTCTCCTTTCTTTTCTTTTTCAACACAAAACCTTAAAAAAAAAGTGTCGTTACTCTGCAGAAATAGAACCGTCAAGTATTAAGGCCGTCGAATTGCCATCTCAGCCTCGTAGATCACCAAGTCCACCATCTCCTCCACCAATCCGCGACTCAGGTAACCTCGGAAACTGTTTTCCGATCTATTTTCTTATTGGTCGGATCTTAAATCGATCATATCTCTCTAACCGTCGCGTTTCTTGAAAATCAAAGGCCTCCATCAGATTCAGAACGACGAGACGAGTCGACGCCGAGAAGCTCAGCTTCAGAAACCGTCGCACGCGCCGCACGCGCAGCCAGAAGATCGGTGCGTCTCGCCCAAGCGCCTCACGCGCCGTCGCCAGCCACCGCGCGTGACTCTCACGCGCCACCGTTTCCGCCGCCGTCGCCGCCGGTGACATTTTCCAGTAAGCCTCTGTCGTCCGCCGCCGGCCGTCGCCGCCGTGACTCGCCGCCGTCGGTTGCCGATGACTCACTGAGTCAACTCGGTTGACCGGTTTAGTCCGGTTTGGTTTGGTCGATTGGTTTAATTCGATTTGATTTTGGATTGGTCTGGTTTAATTCTATTTCCGATATAAATCAATTTCAATTAGGTTTGGTTCAATTTCTGGTTTAAATCAATTGAGTCCGATTTAGTCTGGTTTGGTTCGGTTTAATCGGTTTAGGTTCGGTTTTACTTTGACCTCTCAGACCGTTGACTTTGACTAGTTTGACATTTGACTGTTGACCGTTGACTTTGACCAGTTTGACCCGATAACCGTTTTTCATCGTTCGAAAGCCGTTCTGACTCGAAATTTCATTCTGATTTCAGATTCAGTGTCCGTTTTAGCATCTGGAGTGCAGAGGAAGCAGATATACGCCATTTTTTCTAAGGTGAGGGCTATTCGCAGACTTTCGTATCTTTCATCAAAAAGCGCCTTAGATGGATTTTATTATTAAATGTGTTTCGTTTCTCTCCTAGAGTCTATTTATGATTGTTTGTAATTTGACTTAGGAATATAGAAGATTCAACCCAATGAATGTGCATTAAATTGTTAGTTGATTCTTTTAAACTTGTTAAAGTTAGGATTAGTTGATCGTTGGACGGTAGGGTTGCGGGGGCACAGAGACGTGACTTCTATGCTTGTGTCGCGTGTTGTTTGAGATGGTGCTGGGCAGCATAGTCGACATGTTTTCCAGTACCTTCAGAGGCCGATAATCGTCTACGGGCGGTGCGATTGGGCAATATCCCATAAGTTGTCATCCGGTTAGGAGGGTGCTGCCGGTCACTGGACCCGGTAATAGGACATTGGCTGTTTGTTGGGTACTTTAGGTACTGTGGTTGTACATGTTTAGTCTATTTTCCGTGTTTGGCGTGCTATGATCAAATTTGAGTTCTCTGTGATTAGCATCCCATACCTCACTGAGTGACTCCCCTATTTCTCACCCCTTACTCTTTCCTTTTCAGGTGAGATTGAGGAGTAGTAGACGCTTATCGGATCGGTGCTACTTTTGGGCTTTACGGTTTTTATCTCGCATTTGATTCTGTATTTTATTTCAGACATTGTTTTACGATTACTCGAGTTATTTCAGTTATGAGACTTATTTATAGATTTCTGGAAATCGAGACGTGGTTATTTATGGATAGACGAGTATTTGAGTTATATGTTGTGGTTAGTGGCATGCTGTTCTCGAGTGAGGATGAGACGGGTGTTACAGATTCCTTCACCAATAACCTCTTCGTCTTCATTAGTCCAGTCAAATCTTTTGAAACTTCGAATCTCATCTTCATCACTTTGCTAAAATGTAAACAGCTAATGATTAGAGATACGAAAAGGACTTACAATTGAAGATTTATAAACCAAAATTACAAACGACATACCCTGGATACATTGACAGAAGAGGTTGGAGCCCTGTCTAAAATGACTTTGTCTATTGGCCAAGCTATTTTGCATCCCACAGCTTGCTGAAAAGATGACATATCTATTGTAGGCCTCCAAAGAGAAGCTTCTGGGTTTACTGCAGACTTGACAACAATAGCCACTGCATTGCTTCTGGGTACACGACCAATTTTGTACATCGGTTCAGCAGTGTAAAATTCTCCAACACCAATAACAACATATGTTGACTGAAACCAATCCAGTATTTCTACTCTCACTCCTGCTTTCAAATACCCACTACTCGCAGATGTTTCAGGATCACCATCACTTTTCTGACAGAAGGAAAGTGAATTATTAAATGTCATAATACCAGTTAACCAACTCACATATAAAAATACTTAATTACCTTCTTCCCAGCTAAGTCGTTGACCATTCCCTTTAACTCTCTAATCTCACTTTCCATATCAGAAATCTTTGAGTCTCTAGAATGCAGAAACGCTAGCTTAGTAGCTGTAATCCCTCTGCCTAACCCCCTTACTCGGCCAGGTTTGTCTTTTCCGAAAACCTTGCTCACAGCATCTTCCCTGATATTTTCCGAAGCGGATGTAGAATTCGTTTGACTATCAAGTGACCGTATTTGTTCCTGATACAGACATAAGTCCACATGTTAACTCAATGATCATAATCTAGTAATTGTACACAATATCTCAAGTTCACAAATTCTTACAATAGTCTCAGCAAATTGAGGCTTCACAGGTCTACCATCACCATGAGTGTGTCCCGCAATCCATATCTTACTCCTAGTTACATTCCTTAGGTCATTACTCTTTTTTTTCTATATAAAATACATACATATGTTAGTACCTTTTTATTGAAAAGTAATTATTTGAGTACCTATATAAAATACATACATACATACATACATACATATATTATATAATATAGATGTTTGAGTAACTATTTTACCATATCATGAGCTAATCGAAGCATTCCTTTGCGACTTGTGGTGTGAGGAATCTGATTTCTTCTCAGCTCCAATATAAATCTGAATCAGTTTAAATATATAAGACAATATTACATCTAAACAAGTCAGTGACTTATTAAAGATGGCTAACTAATTTTGAAATATGTGCTACACTTGCTCCTAACCCAAGAGTTCCATATTTGGATCGATGGGATGTTGTTGGGTTTTAAAGCCATTCTATCAGCAGCAGTCTTCGCAGCTCGTACTTCTGTCACTAGCCTTGACTTCCCAGCCCTCCACAATCTTCCCAACTACTTTAAAATAACAGTTTTCTGCCATTCTTCATGCACGTTAAATCTCCCCTGCATCAAAATTTGCAGAGGTCAAACATGTTTACTATTTCATAATTATTAACAAAAATTAAAATGCAAATGTACCTGAATTTCACCCACATTGTGTTTCTTGTCACTGCATCAAGTTTTCTCCAATCACTAAGAGTAACCGGAACGTGTTCCCTCACGAGAGGACCAAGAAAAGATGATAGTTTACTGAACCAGGTCCAACAGGATCACCACACTCAGTGAATGTAACTTCAACCTTTTCTTGAGGATTTTCAGCCACCTTCTGCATCTTTGTTGGTCCTCTTCTCTTTTTTTCTTTCGCTACAGCATCACAAGCTTCTTGATCAGTGTTGCCATTGGTAACTCCATCTTGTTCCATATCGACAGCTTCTTCTTCATTTTCATTATGTTTCTGTCCACGATTCAAACTGTCTTCTGCTTCCTTCTCAGAAACTTCTATCTCAGGAGCTTCTTGATTATACTCTTGTTCCTCTAAAACTGCTTTCTCAGGAATTTCTTTCTTAGAAACTTCATCTTCGGACTCCCCATTATCATCATCTTCCCCCTTGGAAGTGACAAGCTAATAATAGGTGTAACAACTTCATCTTCTACCTCCTCACTTGGCGCTTTCGTTTTTGTACCACCATTTCTTTTCTTAGCACCAGTTTTTCCTTTCTTCACCTTCAGTGTTGGTGCAGGTGTGGCCTCAAAGCCTTGATTACGTCGACTATGACGGGAACCAACTTGTCCTCCTTTAGTCTTCGCCATATCTGAAATGGATGAATCACGAAATGAAACTCAAACTCAATCTTAACAAAACAATCAAAAATTCCAACATGCATGTTCACAGAAAGTCAGATTCAAAACCAAAAAAAAAAATCAAAATCTTCGCCTTAATAGATATACAACTCGAAATCAATCTAGCTTTCCGACAGAATTAACCCAACATTCAACCAAACAAGATCTGAATTGATGAACCCCCAAATCATAAGAGTGAATCGAGTGAGAACAAACCTTTTTCATTCGATCGACAGTAAGCTTCGATTCAATTCGATGAATTTGCCTCCCCAAAGGAATACAGAGAGAGAAAGGAAGAGAGAGAGAGAGAGAGAGAGAGAGAGAGAGAGAGAGAGAGAGAGTGAGAGATAATTATTAATAATAACTTATGTTATTTGTGGATATTTTTAAACTGTAACATCGCGTTTATTTTTTATCAGCAATTGTAAAGTGCCCGCCCTTACCAAATTTACGCCGCCATTTGTTTTTATTTTCCTGCGATACAAATTATAGCGTTTTTGAAAAACAAACGCTATGAAAATAACCCGTCTCCGTATACAATAGCATAACTGTTAACAACGCTATCTTCCGATACTATTAATACCCACATTTCTTGTAGTGGCATGGTCAGATATAATGGACTTGTTATTGCCATCAGGAATAATTGCAGGTACAAATTCAAAGCTAAGAACACTGAAAGTGTTAGACATGTAAGTCTCTCTTTGATTCAATTCGTTCCTCATCATGCTACAGCTGTGTTAAATGATTTATTAAGCATACAAGAGCATAAGGAAACAGATTGTTGAAGTTCACAAATTGGAAATGGCATTGTTAAAACTAGTGCTATGGAATTAGATTACACAAGTTTACATTGTCATAAAGAACTAATGATGCACTTGTTTCTTGCCGAGAAATTATCTTTTGGTACAGGAACTAAAGAAGTGAAGCACAAGAAAGTTTCACTAAAAGATGACTTGCTACTAGGCCAAGTTCATGCCCAAGGAGAAAAAGTGCAAATCATGACCACTACAGAGTCCACCAAAGGAGAAAGTATTACGCCAGAAAATAGCAGACGCATGCTCCTATGTTATCTGCTCAAAGGAGAGCCACCTGATGAACCTCAAACCACCAAGCCACCACAATACCAAGGTAAGACTCTAAACTCTCAAAGAAGAATGAAAGCTAACTTGCTTTCTATTGGTGCAGGAAAAATAATTCTGAGGACATAACTTTTTCAAGAGGGAGAGGATGATGTATTCCTCAGATCTACTCGCTATCCCAAGGACCAGAAGAAAGCTGATTTCATTGAGAGGTTCAAGGTGATCGTGTCAAAGATCGACGGACTAAGCGACAGTGCAACATTAAACGCCCTGAGGAATTCTCTGTGGTACGCTTCTAGTTACCGGAAAGAAATTACCGTAAATACGCCAGTGACAATCCAACACGCCCTCCACCGTGCCTCAAATTTCGTGATTCACGAAGAGGACATAAAGGCCCTGACCAAGAAACATCAGCTGCCGAAGTCATCAATGAAAAAGACGGCACACCCTTTGAACGTTCCCACTGAGAGGAGGGGCGGACGCAGCAGCGGGAGCGAAGGAGCCAACACGGGCGGAGCACATAACTATCAAATAAACATCTGGACTCGTATGGGCTACGACGAAAACGCCTTCCGCACCTTCCACAAATCTAAAGGAAACTCAACCGAGCACTGCTGAACAATCGGGAGAAGACTCGCGGCCAAGTTATTGGCCACAGACCTCGAAGATGGGATAACCCTGGAGAGCCTCGGGGCGGCAGAAGAGAATGTGGAAGCCCTGGGCGGACGACCCAACCAAGAGAGCCCCAAGAGGCCCGTTGACGATGTAGATAAGCGAGGAAGGACACCAAATGGAGACAATCCCGCTGCAAACCGGAGAAGGATCCACATGATCATCGGAGGATCCCAATACTGTCGAGACACAGTGGTATCAATAAAGGTGTTCCTGAGAAAAGGGGACAAGGAGTCAACCCCGCAGGCGCCCATCACGCAAGGTGACAATCCAATCGCTTTCAAGGAAAGCGACGTCGAGGGACTCGACCAGCCTCACGACGATCCCTTGGTAGTAGAGCTAGACATAAACGACTACGACGTGTCCAGAGTTCTAATCGACACAGCAAGCTCAGTGAACGTCATATTCCGGGGAACACTTCAAATGATAAATATCGACCTATCAAACGTGAAGCCAAACTCGAGGTCACTGACCTGGTTTTCTGGCGAGGTCATCATGAATTACGAAGATCGTGAACTTCGCGGTGGCTAATCACCCCCAATTTATAACGTCATCATGGTAACCCCGTGGATCAACTTGATGCGAGCGATCCCGTCAACTTACCATCTCTGCCTGAAATTCCCGACCCCGAGCGGAATCAAGACTATGTGGGAAACCAAAAGGAGGCTCGGATATGTTTTCTGGCGGAACACAAGCTCCGGAACCCGACAATCCCACAGAGAGAAAATCCGAAGTGGAAGAAGACGGACAAAAGCCTCGAATCGGGAAAAAAGGCGAGCAGAACCGACGAGTTGGAAAACACAGAGATTCTACTCGCGAAAAACAGAAACGACCAAGAAGAAATTACAACGACCAAAGAAGATACGCCTGAGGTTGCCAAGGCCGTAATGGAAAATTTTGTAACCAAGGCCTTGCCTCAATACTCTAGTTCCAAGACTGCCGTGGGCTCGCCGCTCTTTGGTCGACAAAAAGAAGGGCGTCGCCAAGGAAGGTGTCGAGAAGAAGAGCAGGCGTTCCTCTTGGAGACACAATGCTGAAGGCGGTGCACAAAAGCTTATGGCCGATGCATCCAAGGGGTTGCCTCGGGATGATGACTTGGCCGCTGTTTTTCTTTTTGTCGGTTTGTTCATCCCTGACGACCCTTCCTCCGATCGGACGCATGGCTGATAGGAAGGAGTACGGGGATACGTCTCGGATCGGTGAAGATGTGTGTAACGTCACTTCGTTTTGCTTTGTTTGATGATTGTTTCGTGATCGAGTTTTCTTTTTGCTCGCAGTTCCTCGGCAAGTTGAACCGCCGAGTTAGCTTCTACGAGAACGAGCTTATGGAGAAGACTCGTCTTCTCAAAGAAACTGATGCGCGGGAAAAGACTTTGATAGTCAAGTTTGAGACGGCTCGGACTGCCAACGATGTACTGATCGCAGAGGCCGACTGATAAATGTCAAGGAGGAAGAAGAAGGCATCTCGGGAGGACAAACTAACTCGTCGCTTCAACGAAGCCGAGGTGGTCCGTCTCCGAGAGCATGCTGAAGCTCAGAAGCGATATGAGGATTAGCGCGATCATTGTTATGCTAAGTTCCAGAAGGCATTTGATCGCTACGTTCATGCTTGTGCGTAGAAATATCGCGTCCGCTTTCAGAAGGCGCATGAGCATCTTGCTGAGCTTGCGGCCATTGGCGCTGAGGAGATTCGTCAAGATCAGGTCGATAGCAAGTTCGAGTTGATCGGGTTGATGGAGAAGGATCAGGCCTTCTCGCTTCAGGCTGAGAAGGATAAGATCGCTGAATGGTCCTCGGAGATCCTAGGGGATCGTATAGAGTTTTCGAGGGTGATGGCCCATTTGAGAGGACATCGTGTAGTTACTCCTGTTTTTCCATCTCGCGGGCCGCATTCGATTAGAGAGATGGCCACCGAGGTGGGCATGACCGATTTCTTGGGGACGAACGAAGGCAACCCTGAGTTCGAAGACTTTGTATCCAAGATGTCTTCGGGAATTGGCTTCCCTTGATTTTTATTTTTTGTTGGTGGGGACCTTCAGTCCTTGTTTTGTAATGCTCGTCGCATGTAAGATATTTTCTTATATTTGTAAGATATTTGCTTGTGTTTGTAAGATTTTCTTTCAAGAACTCAATCTTTAAGCTTTGCTTTGTGTTGACTTTGTTTGAGCGCGCGATTGGTTGTCTTGCGATGCCGAGAGGCGTTTTTGATAGTGCAGGTGTCGGTTTTAGGGTTTGCGATAGTCTCGTCTTACAGTCTCCGTATTGTTCGACGTTTGAAACATGTTTATAATCTCTTGCTAGCTGGTGGGCGTAGTGTTATGTTTCGGAGATGTCGCAGACCCGCGTACTGCAGGGTGTTTGTCGGGTTCGAGAGTTTACTTCGAGTGTTAAAACTTGCGGTTCACGCCTTACAGATCTCTCTCTCCGATAAACTAATATGCATATCATCCGGGATATACCGTTCACATATTAGGCCGAGGATATACCTGACATTTTCTTATATAACGTGCTTTTATTTGATATGTGGGATCCTTTTGGTCTGTTGGGTGGACATTTAGTGTTTTTGGCTTGTTGTGGCCGGCGACAAGCTGTGAAAGCTACTTATTTCGCTTTTGATTATGTATGGCGCTCCCTCGGTCAGGAACGTTGCGGGAAGTATTGTTATCTCGTTGATAAGATGAGTCCTCCCCAAAATGACTCTTATGTTCAGAGTCTTCTTTGTATGCTTTTGCGGAAATTGTTCTTCCTTCGTATGTTATCCCTTTGTTCTTATATCTTGCGGTCTTCACCGGCTTGGATGTTCGAATGGGGCACGTTGTATTGCATGAATGCTGTGATTTGATCTCGGAAGATGTAACTCGGCTTTCCAAGGGACTTACTCGCGGAAAATTGGGATGATTTCTCGCCTAGGGCGGATTCGATATGGGACATCCTTATTTCGGGACTTTGGGAGTTTGGTTCGGGACAGGTGTTGGTCGAAATCGATTTCGGCCAAGTCTTTGTCTGCCTTTTGCTGAAACGAGTGATCTCAGTTTCTGCGAAGTCTTGAAATGATCTTCGGCCGAAACGAGTAATCTCAGTTTCGGCAAAGTCTTGAAATGATCTTTGGCCGAAACGAGTAATTTCAGTTTCGGTGAAGTCTTGAAATGATCTTCGGCTGAAACGAGTAATCTCAGTCTCAGCAAAGTATTGAAAGGATCTTCGGCCGAAACGAGTAATTTCAGATTCGGCGAAGTCTTGAAATGATATTCGGTCGAAACGAGTAATCTCAGTTTCGGCGAAGTCTTGAAATGATCTTTGGCTGAAACGAGTAATTTCAGTTTCGGCGAAGTCTTGAAATAATCTTCGGCCGAAACGAGTAATCTCAGTTTCGGCGAAGTCTTAAAATGATCTTCGGCCGAAACGAGTAATCTTAGTTTTCGTGAAGCCTTAAAGTGATTTCGGCCGAAACGAGTAATCTCAGTTTCAGCGAAGTCTTGAGATGATCTTCGGCCAAAACGAGTAATCTCAGTTTCGGGATGATCTTCGGCCGAAACGAGTAATCTCAGTTTCGGCAAAGTTTTGAGATGATCTTCGGCCGAAACGAATAACCTGAGTTTCGGCGAAGTCTTGGAATGATCTTCGGCCGAAACGAGTACGAGGTTACATACCTTGTCCGAGATGGTACAACGTGTGTGGAATAGGTTTTCGCATTGAGCTTGATCTTCAGGATAGTTCACCAATACTCGCCTAGTGACAAGCATTTCTCCTACGTCTGGATACTCAACATCCTCCTCTGAAATCTCCTCGACCCCCTCAGCCTCATCTTGGGATTTGTATCCCCCATTGGTCGTAATGACCATGACTCTCCGGTTTGGGAAACCTCTTGCATAGTGTTCTCTACCCTGACACTTAAAGCAAACGGCGTCACATGATCTAGCTTGATTAAGAGTAGGGTTCTTACCTGGTTCGGAACAGTTTGGTTTGGCTCCTTCTTTAGCCTTGTCTCTAACTGCCTTGCCCTTATCCATGGCTTTGTTGCTACTTGAAGCCCACGGTTGGTTAGATTTGTTGCGGCTGAAGTAGGATGTCTTCCTTATAATCAGAGTCTCCACTTGAACTGCGAGATGAAGGAGCTCATGTAAGTTGTGGTTTTGAGCTCGTTCCACCTTACGAGCTATCCTAACATGTAGTCCATCAACAAATTGGGCCATCAATGCCTCCCCGGACTCCTCCAGCTCCAATGAGTTCATTAACTTCTCGAACTCCTCAAAGTATTCATCAACCGACCTAGTACCTTGCGCCAACTTACAAAAACGTTTCTGTAAGTCTCTATGGTAATGCTCTGGCACATACCTTTGGCGTAGGAGGTACTTCATGTTGCTCCACCGGTTGATAGCATTGAACCGTTGCTTTCTTCTCTCGACAAGAGTCATATCCCACCAAGAAAATACATTCTCACTGAGTTGAGCTGCAACAATGGCAACCTTCTTGTAACCATCTGACCATCAAACGAACGATGCAACAAGGAAGAACTACTTGACTAAAACTAAACAACCTAACAAGATGATCTTTTTTTTTTTGAAACGATAGCAAGCAATGATCTAAACAATCGGAAACAAAGAAGAACACAAAGAAAGCGAGTTAAGGTGATAGGACATCGAACCTACACAAGTGATCCAAGCTCCACCAGTACCAAGCGGACCAATGACCATGACCAGGACCAAAAGCTTGGAAGCAAAGTACAGCATGTTCGTAGAGCACCTGGACCAAGAAGGACTGATCAACCTTGATCAGTTTGAAGGCTTGCAGCTTACCCCATCCGAGAGCTCTCAGCTGAACGACTTCTTCAATAAGGTACCACGGGCGGACCACGACGAACCAGGAGCCCATCTACATATGGATCCAAAGCCCGCCGAGTCTAGTTTCCAGAACATCCAAGAACCCCATAAGCGGATGTACCAATCTCCCAGAAAAGGCCGTTCAAGTAAGACCTATCCGATGGATCTTCTTCTTGACGATAAGAACAAATGGCCTATGTTTTGGCCCAAACGTGAAGTCCATCTTTCTATGGTTTCTTTAACCTTAGAAGAAGTCTAGTGAAGCCTAAGGATCGATCAGAGAAGACCGTTTGAAGACCAAGCCAAAGACATCTTTTA
>OVBB01000419.1:0-24883 GCA_900406415.1 Isatis lusitanica
TTGGAGATTTAGTGATTGTAAAACCCAGGAAATGGACAACAATCGCTGGTTTCAATACCATCAGAACAAATAAGAGAAAAAGCCAAAGATGAAGTTTTCGAAACGACATGATTATTCTACAGATTTATATGGAATTGATTTGAAACAATGAGAAGTGAAAGAGAAATGAAAATGGAAGAGCCAGACCGACGCCGGAGACCAGCGCCGGCCGGAAACGGTGATCAAAAGAGATGAAAGGAAGAAGACGGTTTTACAGTTGCGATCGTCTTTTTGATCGCTCCTCCGCTTCTTTTCAATTAATTTTTTAATTAACATAGAACAACCCAAGAAGAAGAACAAAAAAATATACAGAACAAAAATTACAGAACAAGAATGGGCAGTTTCCTTGAAATTCTTTGTGCAGTTGTCATACCTCCTGTTGGTGTATTCCTCAGATATGGCTGCGGGGTAATGTTGCATAATTTTGTTTATCCGTACAAAATAATCAAATAAACAAACATGGAAGACACTTTCATGAGCTACAATCAGAGCCATCAATTGGATAATTATAAAAAAAAAAAAAAAAACTGGATGGCAAGAAGCTTAAACCGTAATACAAACTAATATGGAATAAATAGAGAAAGTGCTTATTGTAAAAGGCTAAAAGGTTGAACAGAATACAAGTAAAAGGCTAAAAGCTGATAATTTTTTAATATTAATTTGCATGTGTTCTGTACATGAGGTGCAGAATAAACAAGTAATTAAACAAACGTGGAATATATTTTTCATGAGACGATGGCCTAAGTAAAGTAAGTCTCTGAGGCTGTAAGAAGAATCTTTGATTTTCTTGGGTCTTTGTGATCACCATTGGACGGCTCTCAGACTTCTGACACAAATTTTACCATATTGTTTCTGATACCATATTCTATATCTTTTAAATTTTTTGAAAAATTAAATGAAGGAACAATGCATACTGTCAAAAAAAAGAAGTAATAAACGAACAATGCATTTCTAGACCTGTTGCACATTTAATAACGGTTAAAAGGACAATTCCTTTTTTTCTAAAAAAAACACTAAACATGAGTAAAATATAGAGGACGAGCATGGAAAGTCAATTTCCTGACCGACGAGCATATAGAAGAAGCCCGCCATTTGCTTCTAGAGTTTGTGGATTTTCTCAAACGTCCAAACGAAAAACCTAAACATATGGGAATATCCATAGTCTCCATCTCTGGAGCGCCCTGAGACCATGTTTCGGCCATGGCCACTAGTCATTTGAAGGGAAATTACTCCAATGTCTTGTTCTTCAACTTCACGTCTTGTGGTCGCCAAGTTGGAGTTGAGCCAAGCGACCTGAACCTTTAATTCATCGCCTTATGTCAACATAGTTCTCCAATGTCTCTGCTACCTAGTCTTGTGTCTGGAGCAGTTCTCCCTCGAGCACATTGGCCCCGTCCAACATAGTTATTTGTTGACATTAGATTATATATATGCAGTTCATTCTCTAGCGAGGAAAGCGAGTAAAATACTTGGAAAAGTTCAGCACATATGAGGTCAAGATGAAAAAATATCACCTTCGCGACGGAAGAAGCGAGGCCATGAAGTTAAACGAAAGAGGTCACTTAGTCAAGCGAGTGGTTTGCGCTTGCAACAAGTGCGACACCATCCTTCCAAAATTACAATGGAATCTGAATGGTCAAGGGAAGACAATCTTTTGAATATGTTGGGCAAACAAACAATTTTTTTTGAACATAATTTTATGATGAATTTTTCGAGTAGAGCTACCAAAAAGAATTTGGTAAGACTGACTTATAATCAAATCAGGTTAAATTTTTATTTGTAGATTTTCTAACAAAACTTAAATTTAAGATCAACTCTAAAGCCATCGTATGTAGCCCTAATACGATCATCGTATTCCATTGCTAGAAAGCAAAATTATATAAGTTTCCGAAATAAGTCTAAAACAGTTGATGAGGAAAGGAATCTATTCTTCTTCAAAGAATAATGAAACATGGACGGAAGAACTAAGGAAGCATCTCATTAACAAAAAGGAAGCATCCCATGTGATGATGTGAATGTGGGGTGAAAAATAATTCATGTGGGGAAATCTCTATTGAATTCTGCAACCAAATGAATAACGAAAGTGCAAACGATGCCAAAACCCAAAAAAAAAAAAGAACAGTGATTTTTTTTTCCCTTGCGTCGAAAAAATAATTATTCATTTTTGTTATATTTAATTACTAAATTTTTGGCACATATATGTTGCAAGAAATCCAAAACATTCAGACGAAGAAAGGAGAGCTCTGTATTAAGTTAGTGATCAAGTGACAAATGAATTAATCAACCCGAAATATATATCTAATTTCCACCCATCAAAGATCCAATTATGGATAGGAATTTACCTACATCTTATACAACGTAGTTAAAAATCAGTATTCAGAAATACGTTTGATTATTTAATCTTGCCCTACGTTTTTACTTAATTTTTGTAACTGGTGCACAAAAAGAATTTCTGTCTATATATTTTCTCAAAATAAACGACCAATTAATAAACTACACAATTCGTCTCCATATGTATTAGATCAGTTGAACTAGTGTAAACATAAACAAGTGTAAAACCCGTGTCCTCCAGGAGAATGTTATTGGCCCAACATTTTTCATAATATACATTATTTTATACATTATAATATTCACAAAATTCTGATATCTTAGAGAGAAATATTATTTTTCTTTATTATAATATTCATTCATAAAACCATTGTTTTTTTTTCTTGTTTGAATCCGTGTTTGTGTGAACATAAACTACTAATTTAAGCGATCCAATAGACTTCATTACTTTGGTTTAAAATTTTGCCAATTTTCACTTTCATTGCATTAACTAAAAGCTTGAAATAATTAGTGAGTTTCCATTTGTTTGGTCAAAAAAAAGGATTTGAAGTGAATATTTCAAACAAACAAAGGAAAGTCTCAAGATACTACCAAATTTTAAAGGAAAACGAGTTTTTTCTTTTTTCCTTTTTCTTTTTTTTTTTGTTTTGTTTTTGCTCGGCGCAAAATAGCAAACAAGTCTCCGCGTTTCCTTATTTAAACACTTTTCTTCTCTCTTCGTCTTCAACCTCACAACAATTTCACTTCTCTCTCTCTCTCAAAGACATTAACTCCCAATCTAAAAAAAAATCTGTCTGAACGGCATATGTCTCAAAGACCTCAAGTTCCTCATTCTTCTTCTATAGCTTTCGGTCTCCATTCTCATCTTCTAATCTCCAGTGAGATTAGCTCTAATTCCAACTGGTCTATCTAAGAAAAGAAAAAAATCTAACCTTTTTAATTCTCTCTCTCTCTCTTTAGTTTTCTCTCAGATTTTCCCGGAAAACCCAAAAAGCAGGGATCTTTCTGAATTTTTTTACTTTTCGATTTGAAAAAAAAAAATGGGTCTCAAGGGTTTCGCCGAAGGAGGAATCGCGTCGATCGTAGCGGGTTGTTCGACCCACCCGCTTGATCTGATTAAGGTCCGAATGCAGCTCCAAGGAGAAGCAGCCTCAATCCAGACAAATCTCCGACCAGCGCTCGCCTTCCAGACTTCCTCCGCCGTTCACGCGCCTCCACCTCCTCCGCGCGTGGGTATAATCGGCGTCGGATCTCGTATCATTACTCAAGAAGGTACGCGTGCTCTGTTCTCCGGCGTCTCCGCCACCGTTCTCCGTCAGACTCTCTACTCGACGACTCGTATGGGTTTATACGACATTTTGAAAACCAAATGGACCGACCCGGAAACCAAAACGATACCTTTAACCAGCAAACTCGCCGCCGGATTCATCGCCGGAGGAATCGGAGCCGCCGTTGGTAACCCGGCTGACGTGGCGATGGTTCGCATGCAAGCCGACGGTCGTCTCCCGTTGGTCGACCGGAGAAACTACAAGAGCGTTTTGGACGCGATCTCGCAGATGGTTCGCGGCGAAGGCGTTACGTCTCTGTGGAGAGGTTCCTCCATGACGATAAACAGAGCGATGCTCGTGACGGCGTCGCAGTTGGCTACGTACGACTCGGTGAAAGAGACGATTTTGGAGAAAGGGTTGATGAGAGATGGGCTCGTGACTCACGTGGCGTCGAGTTTCGCGGCGGGGTTCGTGGCTTCGGTTGCGTCGAACCCGGTGGATGTGATCAAGACGAGAGTGATGAACATGAAGGTGGAGGCGGGAGTCGCGCCGCCGTATAAAGGAGCGGCGGATTGTGCGTTGAAAACGGTGAGAGCGGAAGGAATCATGGCTTTATACAAAGGGTTTTTGCCGACGATTACGAGACAAGCACCCTTCACGGTGATTTTGTTTGTGACACTTGAACAAGTTAAAAAGCTGTTCAAAGACTTTGACTTTTGAGTTCAAGATGATGATGATGATGGTGGCGATAATTTGGCTTTAAAACAAAATTAAAGTTTCCTATTTTTTGTTCTGTTTTGTTTTGATTAATCGAATAGTTTAAGATTTCAATTGTTTCGAGTAGTTTTCTGTGGAACGATGTTTGCATAATCAGTGAGAAGAAAGAAACAGTTCAATTGATTCGATATGAAGGGAGGGATTTTCTGATTTTTTTCTCAGTCAAATGTTTGGTAGATCCATTAATGTTGCTTTTGAACTATATGTAATATTCTTCTTCTATTCTTTTAGAAAAATCTTTTACTACTATTCAAAGATTTCAATCTTTATGAAGATTGAAAAACTTGTGGTTACTAGCTACCCTTAATCAATGCTCATTTTTTTTTTTTCGTTTAATTTACCGTTCAAAGACTATTCAAAATAGTGTTGCTTATTGTTCGTGCCAAAAAAAAAAAAAAGTGTTGCTTATTGAATGTTATATAGATGTCATTTTCTTTGATAAATTATTCAAAGATGATGTCCTATACAAAAATTCAAAAACCCAGTGTTACTAGTTGTGAATTTGTGATAACTATACAGAAGACAACATCAATGATTTATTTAATAATTATCTTGATCTGAATTTAAAAAAACCTTGGAAGAGTTCAAATAAATCTTTAAAGAAACTTTCCTAAGTTTATATTCCATATATATATCAGAGATCAATAATTGATCTTCAATCAAGTTGTAGACAATGAAATCTTCAGAAACGTGGACATTATAAACGTCAAACCAAAAGTGTATAAAACTATAAATAAAACAGATCGAGAATCGGTGCAATATTCCACGTGTTTTTAAAGATACTTTAAGTTAATATATCGAATCTACTCAACATCATTTGAACCGCGTCTACGGGAACGCAGTTACCACACGTTTACGACTCCGAACTAATTCACTTTTTTGAGTCATCAGAATCTGATTCCAACAACATTCGTTGCGTTGATATGGATTGTTCTTTTCCTTTTGATCAAAGGATTGTTCTCTTTCTTTTGATCAAAGGAAACTGTTCTCTTCTCACGGACAAAGGAAGATTCTTTTAAAACTGCTATATTTACTTCTACTAATCTTCTCTGTTTCCGCGTAATAATATTTCATTGTCAAAAAAAAAAAACTTATTGGTTTTAAAAAATCAGCACTTATATCTTGGACAAAAGTGATATTTGAAACAGAACATACATGACGTTGAGTGGATACGATGTCTTGTCTGAAACAAAAAACTGCACTGTATCTAAACCCGGCCGACATGATGATAACTATTAATGCAAAGACACTCCACAGTTGAGCTTTGTGTCATGGGCTTAAAGACTTTGGGCTGAAAAAGTCTAACGTTATCAATATAGGCCCAATTAAGGATGCAGGCTTTAAGATTGGCTAGAACTCTCGACAATTCCATCGAGTATCGACTACAATTTAGAGATACAACTTAGTTTCAAGTCAATAACATTATTGATGTTGAATGTTACATAACATTTTAGTAGGAGAATGAATAAGTAGACATTCAAGTTTCAACTATTAATTGAAGTGCACTAGTTAGTGTTCGTCCATGGCGTGAGACGAGTTACAGTTGATCATAGGCGCAGTGTGGACGACAAGTAGACAATTTGATGCACTCTGGGGAACTTAATGTTCAATTACCCAATTGTAAAACTTAGGAAGTCAGTAAAAATATGACCAACAAGCCTAACATTCCACATTATGACCAAACGGAGCAATCGACACATTCTAAAATCAGTCTTACCATTTAAAAAATTCATTTTTCTTTATGCAAAACACAATGTTCTACAAAGAGAAAATTTTCAAAATTAGCTTTAAATCAAGTTGAGAACAATTGGGTTTCAAAAGTGCACAAAAAACTGGAGTTAAAGATCAAATTCCATAGTAAAACAAAAGAGGTAAAATTCTGAAAAAGGTGAAAAACAAATTGTGAAAATTAAGTTGCTCAGTTAACCGCTCAGACCGACATTATAGTCGCTGATTCATTAAGCACAAAATGCTTTCAGTATATAAATTTTCTCATCATGGCAACAAAACTTCAATTTTATAAACAAAAACAAAAGCAAAAATTGAAAGAACCACACAGAGATGAAACCAGAGACGAAGACATAATTACAAGAAAAAGTAGCAAATTAGATAAATACATTACTGAGGAAGAAGACAATAAGATGGTTGCTCAGCTAACCGCTCAGGTTCGACATTTTGTCGACCGTTCATTAAGCGTTTCTAAAACACTTTCAATGTAATTATAAAGTTATCATCATTGCAACCATACGTGAGAAAACATTTTCACCTAATTTCTTCTATATTGAAGA
Organism: Isatis lusitanica; assembly: GCA_900406415.1. NCBI lineage: Eukaryota > Viridiplantae > Streptophyta > Magnoliopsida > Brassicales > Brassicaceae > Isatis > Isatis lusitanica. The sequence goes on from OVBB01000419.1 coordinate 6,701, forward strand.
CAGAACACGAGAAGAACCACTAGCTAGGAAGAAGTTAACATTCCCTAAAGATTAGGACAGAAACTGAAACATCTAACGATTCCCTAAACATATTTGTTTTCAGAAAATGAGTGAATTATAAAAGCAAGAAGCAGAGAGAGAGAATATTTCTCAGTTCTCGCCGGATCTCAATGTGTGGCTCCTTCTGTAAGACGAGATATTTTATAGAGAGGAGGGGTTTTAGGGTTTTAGCTAATAGGCTCCGAGTTACTTACTTATTGGGCTTGTTAAAGGCCCAATACTATTCTTGGGCTGTGATTAGATCGAAAATGTTGTCGGGCACAAAGTTTTCAAATCAATTTAAATTTGTTGATTGCAGCTTCCCGTTCGGAGAAAAGGACAGTGTTTATATCTGAGGCCTTGATTGACAGCACAATATTTAAAAGAATTATCAAATCTTTTATTTATTTAATCAATTTTTATTAATAAATTATTTAGAATAGCATTTGAAGTCGTAAATATTCTCCAAATAAATATTTTTTTCCAAATTATTTTATAAAAATATGCTAAATAATTAGATCATTTAAAATAAGTTAAAATGACGAATTAACTCATATTAGATTAAAAAAAAATTAAATGAACTCCGACAACTGCAAAATAAATTAGAAAAATAAATTTGCTGTCTTGACTATAAAAATATAAAATAACATATATAAAATGGATTAAATAGACGTATTATCTTATTTTGACTATTTATATATATAATAAATTATGAAATATTAAAAATAAAAACAAATTTAAATATACGTTGTTCTGTTTAAAATATAGAATATGTTAGTTTGATGCAAGGCGGATTATTAATTTAACGCAAATTATTATTACATTATTTATCTGAGTTAGAGAGTGGAAAAACGTAAATAGAATGAGAAAAAACTGCATTTTGGACCAGTTTAGATCAAAGCCAGCTTTGTTTTTCTTCAAACCAGCTATTAGATTTATATGTCTATTAATCATCATTGCTAAATGAAACGTATATGCTTGGATCACAAAAGTCCAAAGGCGTAAGCCCAAAATAGAATGCTTACAACTTTCAAACCAATTTATTAACAGAATGTCCCAGAAATCGTAAAATACTTGGCCTGTTTTTGGGTTTATGTACAAATTCTGATAATAAAAATGTATTTTCTCACGGGTTACATTTGGAATAAGTGTGTTTCTTTACCCAAACGGTAAAGTCGTCCGTTCTGTAGTGGAAGGGGTAAAGCAACATAGATAGTTTAATGACCATCGGATCGGATCTATCATGATTATCATGATCTAGTGGTCATACATATCTCCATTTTACTTCGTGGTATAATATCTTAAAATTTTAATTAATAACCTATTAATTAAACATTAATAATTTTCAATTTTCATCTTTATCAATATTTTTCGGCCATTCGAAATATTTTTTTATAATTTTTAAGAATAATCACAATAATAATTGTTTGATGGACAATTCTACCTATTTTATAAAAAATTACCTACATCATTCTTGATGAAGTACTATACTTACATTATGTTGGAAAATTTCTATAAGTTCACCTCTACTAACCTTCATAAATCACATTTTTTTAATGGAACTATATACATCTCAATATAGACATATTAATAAACCATTTGGTCAACCACTGAAGTAAACAATCTTCCACTTTTTTATGGATATTTGTAAGATTTCCGGTTGTTTAAGGAGTTGGACTTTAGAATAATGTACCATATCTAGATCATGGATTTGGAACATCTATGTATCATTTTCTGACTGCCTCTCTAAAGAAAATGTCATGAAGAAACTAAACTAGTTTTTCTTTGGATTTTGTAAACATTATGGAAAAACAGAAGTAAAAGATTTGTTCCTAATAAAATGATGGAAAAGCTTATGATGACAAAAGAAAATGGATGAATGTACAAAGAAGGACAAGCAGGCTGGCAAAACTCCCCAACATCCGTAGAGGAAGTGGTTACCATTGGATTAAAAAAGACATAGGTTTCACTTAGGTCCAATGCAAAAGCTATTTATAGGGCATCATTGATAATACGAGGCAATGAAAGTACTAGTAGACAATCTTTCTTCTATGGTATACTATGTTTTGATATGAAGATAAAAAGTTGAGAGTGGACGATGAAAAATATGAGTTTGAAGTAGGATAATATAACATTCTCTGAAATCTTCTTAAAAATCCTCGAAACTATTTATAGCTCGGTTGAGTTGCCATCTTTCTTGGGTCACACCTCGACCCTTTTGGAGAGTATGAAAGAAACATAATGGATGAGATCTTAATTTTGAAGAACCAAAATGTAATCAAGGAGCAAGTGAAATTGCTAAAAATATTATCTCAAACAAACAACTGGATAGGTGGAGTGTCGTATGAAGCCACAAGTATTTTATCATAGATGTTTGAGTTTCTTTTATAATAATTTTCTGGTTTTCTCTATTTCTCCTGTTCTAGCTTTATTTTTTGGTCTTTACGAGAGATTGCTCATGACTGGAGCCATTGTGCTCTATTTTCTGATTTGAACTTGTTTTTATGTTGTTCTGTTACATGTTCAATTTTTTTTTGGAAAAACAAGAATTTAGACTAAACATATACTTCAAAAAATATATAGTATGACAAAACCAAATAAAATATGATCATTCGAACATTAGTTATGGTTACATCATAGTAAAAAACTTATGTGAATTTTTTTCCATTAATCTTTAAAAATTCTATTCTTTGGTATAGAGCTCCAAATTTTCTGGTGTACAAAGCACTTATTAATCATGTGTCCAAATCATTAGAACAAAAGAGCTTTCACGCCTAAACCAAATAAGAGCATGGCTGATTTAAGCGTGTGGGTGTGAGAGTTTATAGGAATGAGTGATAATATTTTAGGTGTTATCAAGCGATTATATGATTGATCTAACCGTTGAGAATGAATGCAAAAACCGGTTAAATAGTAATAAATTAAAAATATAAATACATTGTATAATTATAGAAAACATCAAAAATCATAGTATTATAATAAAATATATATAAATTCTTAATTCAATCTAATTAATAAAAAAAACCAGTGTGTCCATAAAATTTACATTTATTTCTTTATCTTTTTTAGTTTAGATGAAAATTATGATTACTAATTTTTAGCAAAAAAAATTCTCTCTTCTTTTAAAAAAATTTAAGTTAGATTTTTTAAAAATTCAATAGTTAAATATAATTAGTGATTGATGAAAAAATAAAAATTATAAAAATATATTTTGATCTAGAAATATTAAAATAAAATCACCCTAAAATGAACCAATCAATTCCTTAATATCTTCAGAGAACTAAAAAGAAACTTGCTTATTTTAAGTTGCACATACATATTGCTATTTCAAATTGAAACTACAGAGAAGGCAAAATATATTGGTTAAGTTAAGTTGCAGATATTGCTAGAGCGAATTTATTTAGTCCTAAAGTCCCATTTATGTAGCCCATACGATATTTTAGTTTAAAGAAGTAGAATTATACATTATGATTTGTAATTTCATTTTTTCCAAATTTCTCTTTAGTGTATATTCTGTGTATCCCATTTTCGACTCTACGGAGAGTGGACTCTCCCCTCTCTAGTCTCTACCCTAAAACACACTCACCCACTTCCTCTGCATAAACCTCTCTCTCTCTCTCTCTCCCCTCTCTCCCTCTCTCCCTCTCCTGCCATGAAAATCGCAGCTCTTGGAGACATAACCTCCTCAGAAATCTCCCATCTTGATGACTTTTGCTTCCTGAGTTTTCACTTTATTGTCCGAACGCTCTGAAACTTTTTGAGACCCCAGTAAACGATTAAGAGTTTAAGACACAGAACAAAAGATCAAACCCATGGCGGAGAATCTCGCTTGTGGGGAGACCAGCGATTCATGGATCACTGACAACGACGATGAAATCAACTGTGGCGGCGGATTTATGAACGAGACTGCTTATAATCACGAACTTTTTACTAAAGACGATAACTTTGACGGCAACGGATCAATTCCGATGATGGGCTCTCCGTCGTCGTCCCTGAGAGAAGAGAGAATCAGAGAGATGTTGGAGAGAGAGGTTGAGTTCTTGCCCGGAGCTGATTATCTCAAGAGATTGCGTTCTGGGGATTCGGAGCTACGTGTTAGAAACGAAGCTCTGGATTGGATTTTAAAGGTTTGAGATTTCTTCCTTTTGATCTATGTCAAAACCTCAAATCTGGTTTGGTCTCTTTTTTTGTTTTGTATGATTTTAGAGTTTCTTCTCTGATCAGTTAATAGATCATTGATGTTTGGGTTTAAAAGAAGCTTCTGATTATTAGATGTATTGAAATGGAAAAACCCACTTTTGAGATCAGTTGGATCTTCTCAATAGATTGAGATTTTGATCTATTTGAGTAACGTAAGTCTTTTGTCTTTAATGCCAATTGTTGTTTGTCTGAAACAGGTTTGTGCTCATTACAATTTTGGAACACTCTGCATATGTCTATCCATGAACTACTTGGATCGGTTCTTAACATCATATGAATTGCCAGTAAGTTTCATTCATCTTTCTTTCTCGGATTGGTCTATCTGATGTTCTAGACAATTCGCTAATCGTGTCTGTGTGTTTGGATTGCATAGAAAGACAAGACTTGGGCTGTTCAGTTGCTAGCTGTCTCTTGCTTATCATTAGCAGCCAAAATGGAAGAATCAGATGTGCCTCAGACTGTTGATTTACAGGTGCAATACACATTTTTAGTCCTTTAACAACTCAACTCTTGTAACTATTGAAATCGCAGTTTAGTGTAACTAATAGCTCTTGAAATGCTGTTCTTGATTGAGAGCAGGTGGGAGATCCCAAGTTTGTTTTTGAGGCCAAAACGATAAAAAGGATGGAACTTTTGGTACTTAACACATTGAAGTGGAGATTGCAAGCTTTAACTCCATTCTCCTTCATTGATTATTTCGTTTACAAGACCAACGGTCACGTGTCCGAGAATTCGATCTATAGATCGTCAAAGTTCATCTTGAACACCACTAAAGGTGCGTTTTTTATTGGATGAGAAGAGAGTTATAATATTCTTTCCTTGTTTGCAATTGAATTGCTCTGTTCAGAGGAAGGTTTGATGGGATTTACTGTTTGGAAAATTGAATGCAGCAATTGAATTCTTAGACTTCAGGCCTTCTGAGATAGCTGCAGCAGCGGCAGTATCTGTTTCCGTTTCAGGAGAAATAAAGTGCATTGATGATGAAAAGCCGATGTCTAATCTCACATATGTAAAACAGGTAAAACCAATCTAATGTAGTTTGCTTCCACTACATCACATTTGCATCAATGTGTTGGAACTTGATCAATGGATCATTGTCCTTCTTTAGCAGGAGAGGGTGAAGGAATGTTTGAGTCTGATGAGGAACCTCACAGGGGAGAGTGTGGCGGATGGAGCTATAAGAGTGGCAAGAGTTGTACCGGTGAGTCCAATAGGAGTGTTGGAAGCAACATGTTTGAGCTATAAGAGTGATGAGAGAACAGTTGAGTCATGTACAAATTCCTCACAGAGTAGTCCAGACACCAACAACAATAGCAACAAGAGGAGGAGAAAACAATGAGAGAGAAATAAAGCCATACATTGCTTTTCCAGCACCAATCCATAAGGGTCATGACATTTGAGGTTTCTTTATCATTTTGGTTTATTCCTTTTTTTTTTTTCTTTTACATAAAATTTCTTTTTCTTTCTTTAATTTCTCATCTTCAGTCAGAAAATTGGATTGGGAATGAGAGTTTTGTGAGAGAGAAAAAAAAAAGAAAAATAAAGAGGGATCTTTTGAAGGCGGCAAAATTAATAAGTCATTATTGAAGATGATGAGAGACATCGCTATTCATGTTTTTTTTGCTACTACATAAGATCAAAGATATAAGAAATAAATAGAAAGAGAATCTAATATTTATGATTTGTTTATTTGAATTCAGATGTGACACTAAATTTGGATATTCAATAATAAAATCTTATCTGCCGGCCTAACCATGTATTTGTTCAAAAGAATTTTGTTGTTAAATAATTAATATCATGATAATTCATTTACAAATGGAGAAACTATAAACGGGTTGATATAATGTACTTAGCACATCCGTTGTTCACCACCACTTCCACTAGGATTCATATTTGATTAGAATGTATGTATGAGTTTTTTAATGTTTTTTTATAAAAGGTTATTTTCTATGAATTTGAAATTAATTGATACATTATTTTACAAATATTAATACTTTTTTAGATTTTTTTGTGGTTATCAATAAGAAATTGCTTTATATCACTGAAATATATTAGTAGATTTATTAATAATAATCACTGAATTATAATAAATTATGAAGATTTTTTATCTTTTGCTTTTAATATATCAAACAATGCAATATATATTATTTTTAATTTTCATTAAAGACAATATTTTTATTATAATTTTTAAAAATATTTCTTGCAATATACTAGATACTATTATTTTTTTATTTTCATTAAAGAAATATAATTTTTTTGTTTTTGTTTTATGTGATCAAGGTGACTTGTTAATTTAAAATGTTTTATTTTCCTGGTTTGAGGAAATAATTTAATTGGTTTGAAGGAGAATTGCATGTTTTGGGGATTGGAGAGGGGAAAGCCATAATGGGCCCTGTAAAGAGGTCTTAGTGGGCCCACTCTTTTTGTTTTGACTATGCGACCGGTCAACATCTCTTCTTTCTCTCTCTCTCTCCTCGTGTTCAGAAAAAAAAACTGATACAATAATCTCTGAGCATAAGAAACCTTGGGAATCTACTGCTTCTCTTCTGTTACTTTTCCATATTTTTTACATAATTAATTGTATATACTCGTAATTCGTTCAGTATTTTATATTTACAATATTCTCTTGCAGCTTAATACTATAATCAAAATAGTTTAACGTGATGACCACCCAAACACAGTACGTACATCTGCCAAAGTACTGAAGTACATATATATAACAATATGTGTACTAGAGTAAATTTTGGTTACTAAGCAAAAATATTTTCCGATATTTAGTTAATGAGTGTGACTAGCTTCGTTGTTTGATTTTGCAAATTGTTAAGTGATGTATAATTGATTAAGAAAGGGAAATAATCAGGTTTAGGTTTAATACTAATAATTTGAATCATTAGATCGAGATGGGTGTAAAACGAGATGAGCATCTTCTTGGGGGTTTCAAAGTATATACATGCATGTTTGTGTGCAAAAATTAATTACTTCACTTACTTCCATTATGACAACTTTGTAATCATATTAGAAAGGTTAGTTATTTTATTTTAATCCCAAACATTTTTATTTCTTTAATTGATTAGTTTGTTAGTTTTATCCCAAACATGTTAGTTTCTCTTCTTCTTTTTCCCCACTTGCTAGTTGCTTGTACTAGAGATCGATTCTCACCATACAGGACTGTTTATCTAGCTAACGAGCTTAATATATAGCACTAATTGTTTCGAGATAAGTAAAAATATTTCTTAACCGACTTAATTAAGTTAATTTTGCCTTGTTTTAGTACTAAGTTAATTATTGTTGTATCAACATAGCTTCTACACTCTTCCTCGATTTGCACCCCCTCCCCAAGAAAAACAAATGTGATCAAACAGCTTCTAACAACACCAAATGCACGTTACACATTTAAACGGATAAAACTCTATACTCCATTAAAAAGACTATCACTTCATCGTTCATAAAAATAAAAGAGTCTTCATCTTTAAGTTTCGAAAAACCAACAATTTTATAACACATTTTAAAAAGATGAACTTACTTAACCAACCAAAGTAATAAGTTGATTTATATTTCTACACAAAAAATGGTTACGAGATTCTCCTCCCAATTCAGAACTTTGTTGAAGAGAGTATTAATAGATGCACTCTATAATTGGCGACAACATATTTATATGATCAGTATTTATGGATTGTACGTACTGAACATTAATTCTAGGTTTTTCTATATTTATGACTTCTCACTGATTTTTGTCTTTACATTAAATTTAGATGTAACATTTTCAAGTTCTAAGCAATGATTTAATGATAGAACCTAAAATATTAGAATAGTCAGATCCAATGACATTTATATAAATTTACATACAGACAAATATAGTATTTGGTTTAACTAAATATCTTTTTCTGAGCGACAATTTTCCTTATATGATTTACAAAGAAATGTCATTTGAAATATTTATATACATTAATATGTACATATAAGTGCGTAATGTATGCATATGGCTCTTATACAAGGTTGAGAAGGAAAAGCTTTGAAGATTTTGAGAATGAAAGGCATATCGCAACAGCAACTAATTAGTCATGTGCATGATGGCAGAGAGCTGTTTTCTGATGAGGATATATATAATACAAAAGAAATTAAAATTACCCCATCTCCAAAACTTCATAAATAAAATACAGATCCGAAAAAAAAGAAGTTGGAATCTCTTTGGCTCTCCTTGTAGACTTGAGTGTATGTATTATATATATGTAAGTGCATAATAAAAAGAAATCGAGACGAATATTTATATGATCTTTTATCCATCCATGCAATAAAAGGAGAAGCATCAAGCATCCTTTGAGCAGTGAAAGAAGACTACAAGTGTATAAGTTTTTTACTTTTCATGTTACAATTGTAGAGAAAGGACTTTAAGCATCACGCATAAAAGAATTCTCTTCTACCAATTACGAGATTTGCAAATTACAAAAAACGTGTTTTGAAAATGGTCGCAGACTCGCGGTGGGTCGATAGATCAATAATATGTAATTTTTTTCTTATCATAAACAATTGAAAATAGACATATATACATATATATATATATATATATTTAAATATAAAATTTCTTAATTTTAATTGGCCTACATAGTAATTTTGAGAAAACAGTTAATGTTTAAAGTCTTAAATTTATTTTTACTAATTATAAAACCACATTAATATTTGTTGAGCTGGGTGACAAACACGGTTCTCGGATTTCAAAACAGTTATCACTTTAAAAATTATACTCCAGTGGCTAAGAATAAAGCATATGAATCCAAATATATTAAATGCTACTTTGTTATAATTGATACTCCAATTGGAGTATATTATAGTGTTAGTGAGTACTTGAACATATATAATATGTATTGAACTAGAATTTCGAATCAAATGAGCACATTTTTTTTTTCTTTTTTGGTTAATTCCAATAACGGAATCGAATCTAGTTTTGACATCGTGATTTCAGACACAACTTTTAACTTTAGTGTTCGGAATAGTTATACGTTTCGGTAATATCTATAAACTGTATTTCAAAAAGCTCTAATATTATGTAAGTTGGTGCATGCGGCATGCCTGGTCCTTTTCTTTATTACAAAATTTAACTAGCTATTTAGTGATTTTGGATTATTTTTTTAACACTCTCAAGCACACATAAAGACACTGTACCTTTGTCTAATCATTATCTACTATTGAATTTTCGTCAGCTTATATTATGGAAATGGAATCCATGATAACTGATTATGCTTAGTTTAAAAAGAAAATACAGGATAAGATATAAAACTACACGTTTAAGCCATAAGGCATTTTATTATGTCATGTTTTAAAAGTTACATAGGAACTTACCACTAGATTGAATAGATCTCTGGTTAATTGTCAGCAATATGGATTTTGGTTCTCGTGAACATTAATTAGACCTCACGGTAATTAATTCTTAGTAGTAGTTAATTTTATTCTTCTGTAACCTTCTCATCAACTTTTGATCAACACACTTGCAGATTTAAGATTCGGGAACTAATGATTTATTTATAAACTATTCTTTAAAGGGAAAAGAGAAAAAAAAAAGTAAAATGGGGATAAAGGTAAAAAGAAAAGAACAAGGGTCAAAATGTTAAAAGTGAAAAAGTGTGGGGGTGAGTGCATGTTGAGGGAGTGATAAGTGTGGGGAGGGACTTTTAAACTCTCTGCAAGCTTCACAGATTTTCAGCCTCTCTTTACTCTTTTAGTCCTTACTTTCTTGCTTCTCTCCCTTTGTCTTGCTCAGTTTTTGTCTATTTCTCATATTTTTTTAGTTTCAAAAGTGATATTAAGAGAGACTGAGATTTGAAATATTCATTATAGAAAAATAGTATGACAGTATTTAATAGAAGAAAAAAATTATAAATACTTTCAAATGTTTAATATCTCATACAAACTATATGTTCATAAGCTGTAGATTACAAAATCAAAAAGTCTAGTATATATAAACTAGTTCACTTATATAAATTATGTAGAAAATCATTTATGTTACATTGGTTGCTACAGGATTCTGTACAACTCAATCAAAGACAATTAGAATATAAATACTTTCAAATGTTTAATATCTCATACAAACTATATGTTCATAAGTTGTTTACAAAACCAAAAAGTCTAGTATATATAAACTAGTTCACTTAATAAATTATGTCGAAAATCATTGAGTGTTACATTGGTTGCTACAGGATTCACAACTCAATCAATGACAATTAGAATATAAAAAATTGGAAGCAAAAACAAAAAGAACAAACAAATATACAAATAAGGGACCAATTAACAAAATTCAGGTGGAAACTGATTGATCATAGAAGTCAAGGACCACAATTGTAATACTAAAGATAACTTTTAATAATTTCAATCTGAAGTAGAGAAACGTGAACAGAGATTCAGGAGAGAAAAGTTGAAGGAAGAGCCAAAAGAACAATTAGAAGAAAAAACAAAAAGTGGTCCTCAGTGATGATGAAGCACATTTTATTTAACTCTGCCAGTTTGGTAAAATGATTGAATGCGTTGAACTAACTTCCAAAGATTCAAAATCTTTGCTACTATAACTAAATAAATATATGATTCTTGATACATGAACCAAGAATGCTGTATATACACTTCGAGGCTTCTTTTATTCGTACGTTACGGATTGAATAAGAAATCTTTATTTTTTCTTTTAGATGAAATCAGGTTGACCCGTTGATGTCAAGCAACGATGCCACATTCGACTGTTGGGATCGACTGATTTTGGATACGCAATTACCTCAGTGATTGGTAAATAAGCGTAGTGAGTGTTGATTATGCCTACTGTGATTCCACTGTATCCAGCAAACGCACCATGAACCTGTTTTCGTAACATCAAAAGCTCTTAACAAACTCAATGCACTTGAAAGAGAGTGACTTTGTAGATGTTTGACTTACAGCGTTTTGTCCAAGAACGGTGCAGAGGATACCATCAGAGGCATTTGCACGGACAGCACGAATCATGTATGTTGGATCAATGTACTTCACATCTATTGGGATACTTACTTCTTTGAAGTACTTTTTTGTCTGTACAAAGACAGCAACTACACATCATCAACATAACTCTTTATAAGATATCTCAATCAATCTTTTCTTTATAACTAACCTCTTGTTGAATGTGCACACCGAAGTCACCAAGTATTGTGTTTCCAGATGCATCTTTGGCATTAGTTTTCTCGAGGAGATTCTGCAAAGATACGTAAACCATTATGTAGCATATAGGTAAAGAACTTAAAGTGGAGACAAAAGCTCCTTATAGTTTACCTGTCCAGCTCCTTCTGCTACACAGATCACAGCAGAGCCTTTTGTTTCGATGAGGTACTTCAAGTGCTTCAGTACACCATGAGGCCCATGAAGATTGAAGGGAACCTTGAATAAAGGAGATGCAATAGGATTTTTCTTAGAGCAAGCTCGTTAAGATAACAAGCAAAAATAAACAAGTACCTCAGGGATCAAACAGATGTCCACTTGTCCACTTGCTAGAGAGGCTTGCATGGCAATGAAACCACTGTTACGACCCATCAGTTTTACAATGCCGATGCCATGATAAGCACTGTGTGCCTAATAAATCCCACATAGAAATGATCAAGTACTTAAAGCAAAGAGACATAGTAGTAAATATCAATAGAAAGCTACATACAAGTACATGAAAGTTACCTCAATGTAGGCAGAGTTTATAGCTCGTTGTGCTTCTTCAACAGCAGTATCAAACCCAAATGTCTTATCCATGTGCAGTATATCATTGTCAATGGTTTTTGGCACACCAACTACAGCTACTTTCACCTTTCTTTTGAGGCACTAGAATTGCAAAGCAAGAGAGAATGGTAAACCAAACTATTTCGAAAACTATACTCTTAACTCACTTAAGGAGAAAAAGCAAAAATCTATCTTCACAAGAAGAGCATTTAGTTTCAAGTGTTATCTTCACAAGAAGAGCACTTAGTTTCAAGTAAACAACCTCATTGTGTATAGCGTTGGCGCCAGCATGAGTTCCGTTTCCACCCAACACGAAAAGCATGTTGATTCCTCTCTCCTAAGTTCCATAAAGATTTAAGTCAAAAGTTTTGGAAATCAGATATTATCAGAAAGCTGGAAACTTTTTGTATATTGAAACCAAATGATATACCTCCAAGCTGTCAACAATTTCGCTCACACTCGGTCCTCCACGTGAAACTCCGAGCAAGCTTCCTCCAGATAGATGAATGTTCTGAACAACTTTCCTTGATAACTGAAGAGCAAACGATAACTTAAACAACAAAAGAGAAAAGAAAAACTATTCTTTTTACCAAGTTCAAAGAGGAGAATCAAACTATACCGGCATTTCAGTTAGATCTTTGTCAGAGAAGCCTCGATAACCAAAAGGAATCCCAACAATGTTCTTCACACCATAGATCTCAAGAGTGATGACAATCTGCAATGTAACATATATAAAAAAAGGATATCACACTCTTACACTTATCTCTCTCTCTAAAACGGCCAAGTTTCAGACACAAACTCACATGTCTAATGACATCATTGAGACCAGGACAAAGGCCACCACAAGTGATAATCGCAGCCTTCACTTGTTCCGGTCTGAAGTATATCTTCTCCCTCGGGCCAGCACGGTGAATCCTAATGATCCCAAATCACAGTTACAAAAACCAAAAAAAAGAAAAGACAAACTCTAAATCCAAACTCAAATCTTTTTGTATTTACCATTGCTCAACCCAAGAACAGTCAGGATCAATGCACTGTGCTCCAGCAGAAGTTGGTGATGAGTAACTAATAACCTAAATTTCAAAAAGAACAACTCTTTATCATTGTTATTACCCAAAAATCAAATCCCACTCATTAATTTTAATAAAGAATCGAAATAATCACCTTGAGAAGGACTCTGTCATTGTTATTAATGTATCCATGCCATTCTTCATCAGAAGGGTAACCACCAACAAAATCTTCCGTCGGAGACCTAAAAAAATCAAAACTTTATCATCTGATTGGTTCAAGAATTTTTCTTCAGAAGCGAGTTTTCAAAAACTGACCTCATCTTGAGACAAAACGTCGAAGGGATTGCTTCTGCCTCTGGGAAGACATCAGTGATGTGAGGGATGCTGAATCTTTGCTCGAAATCTCTCTCGTACTTTGATTTCCAATTTGGGTCGCTGAGATCGATCGAAGCCGAGCTTTTGCTGTGCTCATTCGCTGAAGCTCGAACCAAAGAGCTACGAGAAGATATCAATGAGGGATTCGCCGGAGATCTCGATTTCCGGAGGATTAACGAGCTGAGACCATGTGACCTAACGAGAACAGAACTGTTGTTGTAAGGAAAGGCGGCGCCGGAGCTGATCGCCTGAGAAAGTGTTTCCATGGCGGCGACGAAACTGAGGTTCCGATCGGATCTTTGTGTTTTTTCTCAGTCAACTGTGTTTTTTTGGAGGGAATTTGACTATTAACTCTGAAACCTTTGAGAGTAACGAAGAAGTACGAAACAGATCTAACTAAACTAAGTTTTGTCTGTGGCTTTTTTTTGTTTTTTTGCAAGTAAAAAATATGTAAAATCTCGTCTTTTCCATAAAAAAAGGTTTCTATATGTGAAAATTCACTTTAAATACATTTATAGTTTATTTTCTTTATCGAATATTCGAATGAAAAATATCCGATTAGTCTAGAATATTTCTTGAGTTTAATAATTAATCAACGTAGAGTAGACATATCGCGACTTTATCGAGTGGATGGTTTTTGAGAAAACTTTTTGTTAAATTATTAGAAGAATGAAATATATTTCGAGCTTTTAGTTAGTGATCTCGGGAATATAATAACTGAATCCGATGCTCTTTAGATTTGAATCCGATTCTGATGGTTTCAAAAAGTCAAAGGGAGTTAGGAGTCATACATTTTGACTATAATAACAATCATTAACATCCTTAATACTAATAGTAATCAAAATCAGTTGCTAATGATTGTACAGATAATGCAATGAGATGCCACAAAAGCAGGATGAAAATGAACTGCAAATAAGCTGACAATTTTTTAAAAATTTTGTAAAAACTCAGCTCCTTTCTAAAGCAAATAAGATTTTGAAGATTATATTTATGCAAACAATGTTAACTGTCTTTTCTCAAATGATAATAACTAAGCAAAAAGAAAAAAAGAGTACAGATCAAAATAATTCAGAATTCATCAATAGGCTTTTTATATGGTAACAAGTGTGTATCAATCACACTGACCGTAAACCACCGGCTTGCAAAGATTCTTGCAGAGACGCGACGGCGCCTTCGTAGTTTAGGAAACCCATGAACCAGAACTCATGATTGTCTACCGAAATCACCTGTATGTACTTTTCTGCAGGGTTCACTATGCTTGTCGATGGATTCACTGCTTTAAGTTGATGTAATGGTATCACTACCTGTTTAACAAACAAGACACGATGATCAGTCGTAACAAGTTTATTGAAATGAGTGCACTATTTAAGCTAACAAGAGATAAAGCTGATGCTATCGTTTTAGTGTTCTCACAAATCCTCCACAAAAAGTCGATTGGATTTATGATCACGAGTATATAAGTAAAACCATGAGAAGTCCGATTAAGTCAAGATTGTTTGTCAATCACTCTAAGGCAGTTCATGGGTTGACGCTACTAACAAATCACTAAGAGACATTGTCTTAAGCATCTAACAACGAACACACCAAGTGTTAGTTTTATATTCACTGTAGCAAAACGCCCTAAATCTAAAGTCCATGGCTTTATGATTTGGATTATATAAAACCATAATGAAGTCAGAACAAGTGAAGCCAAAATCCTTTGCTTTATCACTATAAAACAGCTCCTTGTTGATCTTACTATAGACAAATCATCGCGGAACAGTCTTAAGCATTGACTAGATTAACAGATGTTGCATAGTCAGTGATCACAGAGGTGATATGGTGTCTTCAAAGCTACTACAGGATACGCGACATTGTCTTAAGCATCTAACTAAGAAAACGCAGTGCATTACCTTATAATCACTGTCGCAAGTTAAATGCACTGAATCTAAACTCCAATGTTAATGGATTGGATACATAAAACCATGATGAAGTCAGAACAAGTGAATCTTATAGTTAATAGCTTAGTCACTATAAGACAGCTCCTCGCTGATGTTACTACAAACAAATCATGACAAGACACTGTCTTAAGCATTGACTACATAAACATCTAACAGATGACCGCATAGTTAGTTATCAGAAAGGTGTGATATGGTGTCTTGAAAACGACTATTACTCTGACTATACAAGATGCATGTCATAATTAGTAAATACCTTGTAGTAGCTCCACTCGGTTTGACCACCATTTTTGTAAGAGAGAGGGTTGTCACTACAGTAAGCAAGCTTGGCACTGGATATATATAGAACACCCATCACTGGGCCAGCTGAGGTTGACAAGTAACATGCAAAAGAATTTAGCAGCTCTTCTTCGGGAACGGTCTCAAAGGTCTGTCGGAAAATCTTCTCATATCCTCCTTCTGCAAGGACCTTAGTACTCTGTGCAATTCTTCCCATAGCAGCATCCGCGAAACTCGGAGCAGTTCTCACTTATTGAAATAGAAGATTATAAGAGACATCACTCAAACGATATCCACAATGAAAAATTCTAGAGAAACGAGAAAATAAGGCACATTCAATCAAGGAAAGGATGAATTAGAGTTCACACAAGAACAATCTATACGTCAATCAAAGCGAGTAAACTTTTTCTCTCAATCCCACAAATCCAAAATTTCAACCAATCCTATGTATACGCAGGCATTAAACATTTCCCATCAGACTCCATTTCTCAATCACAGTGATCGTTGCTCCAGTAGAGACGTAATTCTCCAATACGCAAAAGGATTTGAGATTTAACAACTACGAGGTCGAATGACCATGCCCCAATCTCAAAGTATCTCAAAACTCACCAAAGGGTGTTTCTTTTTAATGGCACTCTAATTTCAAGTTCCAAAGAATCAACATTGTGATGATATCTATAATCCGAAGCATCTAATTTCAAACCTGAGTGGCAAACATCATACAGAGAAGATCCCTTACAAACGTGAAATGAATTACAAATAATTAACTTACGGTGCTGCCACGTGTTTCCGGCGAGGCTCTCCGTCTTCTTTGCAGCTTCTGCGACCTTCCTTCCCCATCTCCCAAGCGCTCCTTTCACAGTCTCCATCGTATCTGATCCAATTTCCAGATATCACAAAATGTTAGAACAAAAGGTGAACACAAATCTCAACGATACGAATCATAACATACTTACCTTTCAACGAAGCATCGGACGTCTCAGCCGGAGAGCGAGCAATGTACGGATTAGATCCGGCCGGGTAAGACGACGCGGCATTCTGATCCGGTTCCTGAGACCCGGAAACCAATTCGGGGCTCCAATGGACGGATTTCTTCGATCCAGACGCCGTTCGAGTCACCGGCTGCACTTGCGCAGATGCTGGATCGCTCCCTTTCGTATCGATTTCGACCTGAGATAGATTCTCATCGGACAAGGCTATCTCGGTGTTCGCATCCTCGCCTCCTCCCTTCTTCGCCGGTCCTTGATCCGCAGCTTTCGGATCGACGATCAGCGACGGAGTTGGACTCTGATCCTTGACCGGAGCCCCAATCTTCACTTCGGTATCTTTCTTCGGTGGCTCCATAAAAATGGCTTCCCAACGGACGGATCGTGGCGCGTACGGAGGCGCGTGAGGTAATCGGCGTGTGAGTCTATGAGACGGAGTTTGAATTTTGCAAGGATGGTATCGTTGCCTTCTTCGCCCTTCTTTTTTTTTTTTTTTGTCTCTCTTGGTGAGAAATAAATAAAAATTATATTATTTTATTAGGTGAGCTTTTTGGAAAATGTGAAATAGAGGACGGGGTTACCGGGAAGATAGGTGACGAACCGTAAGAAGTGACCGCCAGTTTTAAGCGGCAATGAGAAAATTCTGACCGGGTTTAACCGGTAGTGGACTGACATTTCTTTCTCTACGTTACGATCATAATTATTATGGCAAATTCATACAAATATGAAATATCCCAACTAATGTTCCATATAGGTCTTTAATATCTCAATTCTTTTTTTTTATTCACATAATATGTTTATTCATTTTAATTCTCTATATATGCTGTGTATATTTAGTTTATACTCCCTCTATTTTTCAATATTTTTGGCTAAAAGCACAAATATTAAGAAAGGTAATTTTTTACAAAAAAGTAGCATTTAATATGTAGGATAAATATAACTTAACCAATGATAGAATATGTTTAAAAATATAATTGGTTAAACACAATCCAATAAAATTATATGTTGCATTGAGAGTTAAAAACAATTTATATTTTGAAACAAAAAGAAATCTTCAAAAGAACTTATATATATTGAAAAACAGATGGAGTATTAATATAAGAAACATAAGTTGATGGTATTCAAGTTACTTATTTTGGTTTTGATTTTCTTGTTTGGTTTAATGTTTTTATGCTCACCCTTGACTAGAGCTACCATTTAAACATTTTGGGCCTGGCAAGATAAGAAAAGTCGTGAGACCTCGGAAAAAGACTAGGAAGAGAGGCCTACCAAGGCCTCGTCCAAACTATTTCTATGAGCCTAAACTGAAATATTTCATGTATTAAAAATATAATAAGGTCAAACCTGTCAGGAAAATAAAATTATTATGAAAATACGCTGATACAATGCATATTAAGGTCGAACTTAGAGGTCTAACAGTTTTTTTATTCAAAATAAATAATTGTTAGGTAGGTTCGAAATTAAAAAGTAATTAAGGACGAAAATTTATTAGAATATGAGAATGCGCGTTGGTTGACTGTGTAGTTTTAAGTTTGTACTAGAATCGGACCTGCGCGATGACGCGCAGAACTATATTAATTTAATATTAAAATATATTATTTTTTAAAGATACAATTTATGAATTATGGATATAATTATAAAAGTATG
>OVBB01000420.1:0-24882 GCA_900406415.1 Isatis lusitanica
CATAAGACACAGTAACAGACAAAACACATAGTATGACGATTAAACTATCATCAAAAAAATGCAAGACAAAGAGGAAACTGAAGCAAAAAAAGATATTAAGTTATAACCTTTGTGCCTTAGTAATTGGAAGACGAACATCTATGAACTCACAGAATAGCTAAGGATATCTTCAGCAGCCATCATCTTCTCTTCCCTTATGATATGCTGAACCTAAAATAAACACAGAGGCAAAGAAAATTTCCAGAAATTTCCAATTAAAATAAAGCAAAAAAGAAACATTACCGAATTCGAGCAGTGGCTTCTTGACCAGTCAAGTGTAACACCCGTCTCATCGACATTTGAGAATGGTGTGCCACTAACCACATCACAGCTCAAATACTCTAATCCTCAGTGTCTCATAACTCATATACCTCAAATGCTTAATGTATATGATAAAATACGAATAAAACGTAAAAATCTCAAAGAAACACTCATATCGTCATAGGCATAAACTACTTGTCCGTCTCACCTGAAAAGCTGAAAAGGGAAGAAAGATGGGTAAGTAACAAGGGAGTCACTCAGTGAGGTATGGGATATCAATCACAAAGAAAACGCAATTTGATCATAGTACGCCACACACAGAAACTAGAATAAACATGCAAAATCACGGTACCTAAAGTACACAAAGAACAGCCAATGTCCTACTGTCAGATCCAGTGACCGACGACACCCTCCTACCCAGAGGTCGTATGGGATAGTGCCCACTCACACCGCCCGTACACGTTTTATCGTTCTGCCTGAGGCACTGACAACCGGTCGACTAAGCTGCCAGTACACCGCCTTAAACAACACGCGACGCAAGTACAGAAGTCACTTCTCGGTACCCCCGCAAACCCTAACCTCCAATACATAACGACCAATCCTAGTTCTAGCATGAATAAAAGAATCGATTAACAATTTAATGCACAATCAGTGGGTTAAGTACCCTATAATCCTAAGTCCAATTTACAAAAAAGTCACGTAGACTCGATCACGAAAACGGAACACATTTAGCATTAAATTCCATTTATGGCGCTTTTTGACGAAAGTACGATATTCTACGGAAAAGCCCTCGCCTTAGCCAAAACGGATGATAATTGCGGCTTCTGAACTCCATATGCTAAAACAGATGCTAGAAAACTGAAATCAGCATGAAAATTCGAGTGAGAACGGGCTTCGAACGACGAAAAACGGTTAACAGATCGACTGGTCAAAGTCAACAGAAAAATCAACGGTCAACGATCAAACGAGACCTAAAACCAAACCGGACCTGACACAACCCGACCCGGTTATCCAAACTGGATCCAAACCCAATCGGATTCGTCAACCAACATGAATTGAACCAAACCAGGTTAAAGCAACTTGAATTAAACCAAACCGCGATCTAATTAACTTAACCCGGAATCTAATTAAACAGAAACTAAACTATTAATCCTACTAGTAACCGGTGACTAAACCAAATAAAACAGCTTAAATGGTGGAGATCGTGCGACAAGGAGTTGATGATGCGAACATTTCGGTCGGAGCTCCGGGCACAGGATCAATGATGCGAACGTTGCGGTCGGAGCTCCGGGCACAGGATCAACGGTACCGTCGGTGGCGAGCAATGGCGGAGGTGATATGACGACACAGCAAGGAGGAGAACGCGGTGACATCACTACAAGAAAACAGACCATTTGCGACGGAATAATTCTGTCGTAAACTTGTGACGGATTTGTGACGGATTTCGTTTCAGTCGCAAATACGTCGCAAATTTGCGACGGCTTAATTCCGTCGCAAATTTTCGACCCATTTGCAACTAATATGCGACACGGTGGTCATACGTCGCAAATCTGCAACAGATTTGCGATACATTTGCGACGAACGTCAACCATCACAAAATTTGTGATGATCATGCGATAAATTTGCGACAAATTGTCTTTCCTCGCAAATCCGCCGCAACTTTGCAACGAATGTGTGACGGACTGCGACAAGTTTACCAACACCTATTTAGGTGGAACATATGGGAAGTGTGTTGTGCCTAACTTATGGCGACGAACCAGGTCGTCGCAACTCCATCGCAAATTCGTCGCAAACGCGTCGCAATCGTTTTTCCGTCGTAAACGCGTCGTAAACGCGTCGCAATCGTTTTTCCGTCGCAAACGCGTCGCAGTCGTTTTTCCGTCGCAACTCCGTCGTAAAATAGAGTCGCAGATTCATCGCAAATCCGTCGCAAAGTTTGCTCACACCCTATAAATAAGCGAGCTCGGGTTCACTTGTAAACACAACAAAAAAACATCAAAAACAGTTTTTTTTTTTAAGTGGTTAAAATACTTTGATTGAGAGTCTTGAAAATGGCTTCGAGTATCTATGAATTAAGGGCATGGATGTACAATCATAGAGATCTGGAGACCGATGATGTGACGCGGGAGTATCGGGACGGGTTGTGGGTATTCATTTACTAGGTCACAAATGATCCATTGGCGAGAGAAAATGGTAAAATGTTTTGTCCCTGTATAAAGTGTGGGAATCAGAAATATCTGGATATTGACATGGTGAAGAGACAGTTATTTAATAGAGGATTTACGACAAATTACTACATATGGTTTAGCCATGGGGAAGGTAGTGGTGCAGGCTGTAGTAGTACGGGTTATGCTGTTGATGAACCTATTTATGATTACGGGAATGATATATTTGGGAATAATGAGGGTCATCAAGGGTATTACCAAAAGAGTAGGTTTCATGATATGATTACCGATGCATTCTAGGAAACTACAACTGCATTTGCTGATAATAGTAGGGAAGAACCCAACTTAGAAGCAAAACGGTTTTATAATATGTTAGATGCTACAATGCAGCCAATCTACGAAGGATGTAGAGATGGGCAGTCTAAATTGTCATTGGCATCTAAGATGATGACAATAAAAACTGATCATAACTTAAGCGATATTTGCATGGATTCGTGGACCAAACTGATTAAAGAGTATTTGCCAGCTGATAATCTTTATGCTGAAAATTACTATGAAATACAGAAGTTGTCGCGAGTCTTGGGTTACCATCAGAAATTATTGATGTTTGTATTGACAATTGCATGATTTTTTGGAAGGATGACGACAAGCTGCAAGAATGTCGATTTTGTGGCAAGATTTTGTGGCAAGCCGAGATTCCAACCAACTACTGGAAGGACCGTGTCCCATACCAACGGATGTGGTATTTGCCAATCACCGAAAGACTGAAACGGCTGTACCAATCAGAAAGGACGTCTGCGGCAATGAGATGGCATGCACAATATTCTACAGAAGATGGGGAGGTCACCCATCCATTAGATGCGAAGGCGTGGAAACACTTTCAGACGCTACATGCAGAATTCGCTAGAGAGTGTAGGAATGTTTATCTTGGATTATGCACAGATGGGTTTAGTCCATTTGGTATGTCTGGAAGATAATATTCTTTATGGCCTGTCATATTGACGCCATACAATCTTCCCCAGGAAATGTGCATGCAAAGAGAATTTTTATTCATGAGTATTTTAGTGCCAGGTCCAAAGCATCCAAAAAGATCTCTTGACGTATTTCTGCAACCGTTGATTCACGAGTTGAAGCAGTTGTGGTACTCAGGTGTCCGCACGTTCGACTACTCTCAGTAGAGAAACTTCAAAATGCGTGCAGTGCTATTATGGACCATAAGCGACTTTCCTGCATACGGAATGTTATCGGGGTGGACAACACATGGAAGGCTATCTTCTCCATATTGTTTGGACAGGACAGATGCCTTTCAGTTAAAGCATGGAAGGAAACCATGTTGGTTTGATTGTCACCGTAGGTTTCTTCCGCTAAATCATCCGTACAGAAAGAACAAAAAGTTGTTTAGGAAGAATAAAGTAGTGCGAGTGCCCCCTCCTGTGTATCTTTATGGGACTGATTTGTTTGAGCAGATTGACTATTACGATGCGCAGGAAACATGTAAACGCGGTGGTAATTGGCATACTCCGGCTAACATGCCTGACAGATATGGAGAATCTCACAATTGGCATAAGAAAAGTATCTTTTGGGAGTTGCCGTACTGGAAGGAACACATGTTGCGTCGCAACCTTGATGTGATGTACATTGAGAAGAATTTCTTCGATAATATCATGAAAACAATTCTAAATGTACCGGGCAAAACGAAAGATAATCTGAAATCGAGGTTGGACTTGCCAGAAATATGTAACCGAGTTGAGTTGCATATTACAAGAGACGGAAAATCACATATTCCTAACTTTCGATTGTCGGGAGAGGCGAAACGGACGTTATTGGAGTGGCTTGCTTCTGATCACATAAAGTTTCCGGATGGTTATGTCTCCAAATTCTCAGCAAGATGTATCGAACAAGGTGGAAAGTTTTCAGGCATGAAAAGCCATGATTATCGCGTCGAGATCGGAGCAATACAAGAATCAGAGATGGTGGTGACGAAATGGCTTCTGGAGCAAGCAAAGCATGGATCGTGACTTGATCTCCTCAAGTTGACTCGCGGCGACTTGCAATGGATCGGTACACCACTCCGGTGATGGTTGGTGCAGGGAAAGCGACGGCTACGGCTGGAGAAGACGCTGCGGTGAAGCTTCACACTCGACAATGGGGGACAACGACGGCTGAGTTTTATAATGAATATAGATCCTTCTCTCTCTCTCTCTCTCTCTCTCTCTCTCTCTCTCTCTCTCTCTCTCTCTCTCTTTCTTTGACTGCTGCACGTTCGGTTACGTAGGTGGATCAATCTATTGATGTCAGTCATAACTCTTCAGTCATGCAAGTTAAAACACATTTTGGTAAATGACAGTTTAAGAAGAACTCCAACCCAATGACTGAACAATTTTGATCCATTAGGAGCAAAAAGAAAACAACTTTTCAAGTCAAAAGACTCAATTTTAAACCAGCTCAGTAGATTACATGAATTTAATCTTATAAAGCACTTTAATCTGTACATAAAACATCAAGGTCATTGGTTAAGGAGAGAATAAGCATGAATGTTGCAAAATAGTAGAAAACATTCACTTTAAAAAACCTGAATAAACATATCACAGTTTAGATAACAATTTACCAGCTGACATATCTTGTAGTTTCACAAGAACGCTGCACATGTGAAATAGAAATATACAACGCTGAATCCAAACCTAATGAATGGAAAAATAACAATCAAAGGCTTTTTGGAAACTATTGTAGCCAACCATCACTCAAAACGCGATCCTTATCTTGAATACTTTCCGAGTTCAAATTATGGTTACAGAGCCCTCGTCCAACTTTTCGGAGCAGAGACAGTGTCAAGAAGACTAAGGTTTGCAACCAGACAAAGAGGAATGTTCTCCTGCCTAATCTTTGGTAGGATAAATACCTCAATCACCACTATGTCGTTCGGAGCGAACCTAACACAAGGTGGAATTGTGACAGAAAGAAAACACTCCACAACACAATCAAGTAATCAATACAATAATCATTATCTAATAATCGTTAATATGATTTCCATAAATACCATATCAGCTAATGAATATTGGTTTCCATATCAACTAACCATTATTCGTTTCCATATCAACATAATCGATAAATATACCTTCATGATTCGTGAAATATACAATGTTAACCTAATCAATATTGGTTTTCATATCAACCTAATCAATATCGGTTTCCATATCAACCTAATTAATATCGATTTCCATATCAAACTAATCAATATCGGTTTTCATATCAACCTAATCAATATCGGTTTCATATCAACCTAATCAATAATTATACATTCCAGATTCTCGAAATCTACTATATTAACCTAATCATCAATATCGGTTTTCATATCAAACAAACCAATAATTATACCTTCCGGATTCGCAAGATAAGCAAGTTTCGCGGGAGTATTTGCAGTATTCGCCAGATTCGTTGGACGGTTTGTAGGTTTCGCCAGATTCTTGGAAGGGTTTGCAAAAGCATTCACCATAGATTCGCAAGAGGACTCTTCACCTTCTCCTAATGATACGAGTGAGAAGATGGTGAGACTCAGAAAAGTGACTGAGTCGGCTTGTAAATGTAATTAAAAACTCCAAACTTCCTCAAAATATAAAAAAACATCCCAAGAAAATCTAAAATCCACATTCGCCCCCGACCCCAATCAAATTAAAAAATTTCTGAAACTTCTTGTCTTTTCTAGTTTTTGTTAGAAACAAGCATAAAATGATAAATAAAGTCAAACAATTCAAATATCGGCCTCAACTACATTCAACTAACATGTAATCAATACAGGTTCCAACAACGTTGTGAACATTTTCTGATTCGTCTCTACTACATGTTCAGATCAGACATCCCATCCTCATCCCCAAGTTCAGCTGGGTAACAATAAAACATCATCCGATAAAAAACACAACATAGCAGGAAACGAAGAAAACAGATAAAACAACATACAAGCATTCTGCAGCAGTGTGATGCGTTCAAGCATTTGAAATTTCTGCAGATTTAAGAAAGAGAGCAAGGACTAAAGGCCACCAACTCATGCAAGTCAAAACACAGTTTGGTAAATGACAGTTTAAGAAGAACCCCAACACAATGACCGAACAATTTGATCCATCAGGAGCAAAAAGAAAACAACTTTTCAAGTCCAAATACTCAATTTTACACCAGATCAGTAGATTACATGAATTTAATCTTGTAAAGCACGGTAATTCGTACATAAAACATCAAGGTCATCGGTTACGGAGAGAATAAGCATGAATCTTGCAAATTAGTAGAAGACTTTCACTTTGAACAAACCAGAAAAAACATAGCACGGTTTAGATAACAATTTACTAGCTGACATATCTTGTAATTTCACAAGAAAACTGCACAAGTGAAAATGAAAATAATTTTTATCTTGAATACCTTCCAGGTTCAAATTTTGGGTACAGATCTCTCGTCCAACTTTCCGGAGCAGAGACAGTTTCAAGAAGACGAAGGTTTGCAACCTGATAAAGAGGAATGTTCTCCTTCCATATCAACTTAATCACTATCGGTTTTCATATCAACCTAATCAATATCGGTTTCATATTAACCTAATCAAAAATTATACAATTTGGATTCTCTAAATCTACTATATTAACCTAATCATCAATATAGGTTTTCATATCAAACAATCCAATAATTATACCTTCCGGATTCGCAGGATAAGCAAGATCCGCAGTAGTATTTGCAGGATTCGCCAGATTTACGAGAGAGTTTGTAGGATTCACCATATTCGTGGAAGGGTTTGAAAAAGCATTCGCCATAGATTCGCAAGAGGATTCTTCACATTTTCTCCTAATGATACGTGTGAGAAGATGGTGAGACTTAGAAAAGTGTCTGAGTCGGTTTGTAAATGTAATTAAGAACTGAAAACTTCCTCAAAATATAAAAAACATCGCAAGAAAATTTAAAATCCACATTCGCCCCCTCCCACCCCAATCACATTAAAAAAATTCTGAAACTTCTTGTGCTTTATAGTTTTTCTTATAAACAAGTATAAAATGATAAATAAAGTCAAACAGTTCAAAATACTGACCTCAAATACTTTCAACGAACATGAAATTATTACATTTTCCAAAAAGGGTGTAAACATTTTCTGAATCGTGTCTAATATATGTTCAGATCAGACATCCCATTCTCAACCTCAAGTTCGGCTGAGTAGCAATATAACATCATCCGATAAAAAACACAGCATAGAAGCAATCGAAGAAAACAGATAAACCAACTTACAAGCACTCTGCAGCAGTGTGATGCGTTCAAGCATTTAAAACTTCTGGAGATTTAAGAAAGAGAGCAAGACTAAAGGTCACAAACTCATGCAAGTCAAAACACAGTTTGGTAAATGACAGTTTTAGAATAACCCCAACACAATGACCGAACAATTTGATCCATCAGGAGCAAAAAGAAAACACCTTTTCAAGTCCAGAGACTCAATTTTACACCACCTTAGTAGATTACATGAATTTAATCTTGTAAAGCACGGTAATCCGTACATAAAACATCAAGGTCATCGGTTAAGGGGAGAATAAGCATGAATCTTGCAAATTAGTAGAAGACATTCATTTAGAACAAACCAGAAAAAACATACCACGGTTTAGATAACAATTTACTAGCTGATATATCTTGTAATTTCACAAAAACACTGCACAAGTGAAAAAGAAAATAATTTTTATCTTGAATACTCTCTTGGTTCAAAGTTTGGGTACAAAGCTCTCGTCCAACTTTCCGGAGCAGAGACAGTTTTAAGAAGATTAACGTTTGCAACCTGATAAAGAGTAATGTTCTCCTTCCTAATCTTTGGTAGGAGAAATACGTCAATGACCACTCTGTCGTTCGGAGCGAACCTAACACAAAGTGAAATTGTTACAGAAAGAAAACAGTCTACAACACAATCAAGTAATCAATACGATAATGATTATCTAGTAATCGTTAATATGATTTCCATAAATACCATATCAGCTAATGAATATCGATTTCCAGATCAACGTAACCGTTATTCGTTTCCATATCAACATAATCGATAAATGTACCGTCCTAATTCGCGAAATATACTACGTTAAACCTAATCAATATTGGTTTCTATATAACCCTAATCAACATCGGTTTCGACATCAACCTAATCACTATCGGTTTTCATATAAACCTAATCGATATGGGTTTCATATCAACCTAATCAACAATTATACATTCCAAATTATCGAAATCTACTATATTAACCTAATCATCAATATCGGTTTTCATATCAAACAAACAAATAATTATACCTTCCGGATTCGCAGGATAAGCAAGATTCGCGGGAGTGTTTGCAAGATTCGCCAGATTAGCGAGAGGGTTTGTAGGATTCACCATATTTGTGGAAGGGTTTGCAAGAGCATTCGCCATAGATTCGTAAGAGGATTCTTCATATTTTCTCCTAATGATACGTCTGAGAAGATGGTGAGACTTAGAAAAGTGTCTGAGTCGGTTTGTAAATGTAATTAAGAACTGCAAACTTCCTCAAAATATAAAAAACATCGCAAGAAAATTTAAAATCCACATTCGTCCCCTCCCACCCCAATCACATTAAAAAAAATTCTGAAACTTCTTGTGTTTTATAGTTTTTCTTATAAACAAGTATAAAATGATAAATAAAGTCAAACAGTTCAAAATACTGACCTCAAGTACTTTCAACGAACATGTAATTATTACATTTTCCAAAAAGGGTGTAAACATTTTCTGATTCGTGTCTAATACATGTTGAGATCAGACATCCCATTCTCAACCTCAACGGCTGAGTAGCAATATAACATCATCCGATAAAAAACACAGCATAGCAGCAAACGAAGAAAACAGATAAAACAACATACAAGCACTCTGCAGCAGTGTGATGCGTTCAAGCATTTGAAATTTCTGGAGATTTAAGAAAGAGAGCAAGGACTAAAGGTCAACAACTCACGCAACTCAAAAGACAGTTTGGTAAATGACAATTTAAGAAGAACCCCAATACAATGACCGAACAATTTGATCCATCAGGAGCAAAAAGTAAACAACTTTTCCAGTCCAAAGACTCAATTTTACACCAGCTCAGTAGATTACATGAATTTAATCTTGTAACGCACGGTAATCCGTACATAAAACATCAAGGTCATCGGTTAAGGAGAGAATAAACATGAGTCTTGCAAATTAGTAGAAAAATTAACTTAGAATAAACCTGAAAAACACACCACGGTTTAGATAACAATTTACAAGCTGGCATATCTTGTAGTTTTACAAGAACACTGCACAAGTGAAAAAGAAATATACAAAGCTGAATCCAAACCTAATGAACGGAAAAATAACAATCAACAGCTTTTTGGAAACTAGTGTAGCTAACCATCACTCAAAAATCGATCTTTATCTTGAATACTCTCCAGTTTCAAAGTTCGGGTACAGAGCTCTCGTCCAACTTTCCGGAGCAGAGATATTGTCAAGAAGACTATGGTTTGTAACCTGATAAAGAGGAATGTTCTCCTTCTTAATCTTTGGTCCGAGAAATACCTCAACACAAGGTGAAATGACCATTCTGTCGTTTGGAGCGAACCTAACACAAGGTGAAATTGTTACAGAAATTAAACACTCCACAACACAATCAAGTAATCAATACAATGATGATGATCTAATAATCGTTAATATGATTTCCATAAATACCCTATCAGCTAATGAATATATCGGTTTCCATATTAATGTAACCATTATTCGTTTCCATATCAACATAATCTATTAATATACCTTCCTAATTCGCGAAATATACTATGTTAACCTAATCAATATCCGTTTCCTTATCAACCTAATCAATATCGGTTTCCATATCAACCTAATCAATATCGGTTTCCATATCAACCTAATAAATATCGGTTTCATATCAACCTAATCAACAATTATACATTCGGGATTCTCGAAATGTACTATATTAACCTAATCATCAATATTGGTTTTCATATCAAAGAAAGAAAATCTAAAATTCACATTCAGCTAATGAATATATCGGTTTCCATATCAACGTAACTATTATTCGTTTCCATATCAACATAATCGATTAATATACCTTCCTCATTCACGAAATATACTATGTGAACCTAATCAATATCAGTTTTCTTATCAACCTAAATTATATCGATTTCCATATCAACCTAATCAATATCGGTTTCATATCAACCTAATCAACAATTATACATTCCGGATTCTCAAAATCTACTATATTAACCTAATCATCAATATCGGTTTTCGTATAAAACAAACCAATAAGTATACCTTCCGGATTCGCCGAATAAGCAATATTCGCGGGAGTGTTTGCAGGATTTGCCACATTCGCTAGAGGGTTTGTAGGATTCGCTAGATTCGGGGAAGTGTTTGCAAGAGCATTCACCATAGATTCGCAAGAGCATTCTTCACCTTTTCTCCTAATGATACGAGTGAGAAGATGGTGACACTCAGAAAAGTGTCTGAGTCGGTTTGTAAATGTAATTAAGAACTTCAAACTTCCTCAAAATATAAAAAAAAACATCGCAAGAAAATCTAAAATTCACATTCGCCCCCTCCCACCCCAATCACATTAAAAAAAAATTTGAAACTTCTTGTGTTTTATAGTTTTTCTTATAAACAAGCATAAAATGATAAATAAAGTCAAACAATTCAAAATACTGACCTCAAATACTTTCAACAAACATGTAGTCATTACACCTTCCAACAAGGGTGTCAAGATTTTCTGATTCATGTCTAATACATGTTCAGATCAGACATCCCATCCCCATCCTCAAGTTCGGCTGAGTAGCAATAAAACATCATCCGATAAAAAACACAATATCGCAGCAAACGAAGAAAACAGATAAAAAAACTTACAAGCACTCTGCAGCAGTGTGATGCGTTTAAGCATTTGAAATTTCTGGAGATTTAAGAAAGAGAGCAAGGATTAAAGGTCACCAACTCATGCAAGTCAAAACACAGTTTGGTAAATGACAGTTAAGAAGAACCCCAACACAATGACCGAACGATTTGATCCATCAGGAGCAAAAAGAAAACAACTTTTCAAGTCCAAAGACTCAATTTTACACCATCTTAGTAGATTACATGAATTTAATCTTGTAAAGCACGGTAATCCGTACATAAAACATCAAGGTTATCGGTTAAGGAGAGAATAACCATGAATCTTGCAAATTAGTAGAAAACATTCACTTAGAAAAAACCAGAAAAACATACTAGGGTTTAGATAACAATTTACCAGCTGACAGATCTTGTAGTTTCACAAGAACATTGCACAGGCGAAATAGAGATATACAAAGCTGAATCCTAACCCAATGAACGGAAAAATAACAATCAAAAGCTTTTTGGAAACTACTGCAGCCAACCATAACTCAAAAAGCGATCCTTATCTTGAATACTCTCCGGGTTCCAAGTATGGTTAAAGAGCCCTCGTCCAACTCTCCGGAGCAGAGATAGTGTCAAGAAGACTAAGGTTTGCAACCAGATAATGATGATGTTTCCTTCTTAATCTTTGGTAGGAGAAATACCGCAATGACCACTCTGTCGTTCAGAGCGAACCTAACACAAGGTGGAATTGTGACATAAAGAAAACACTGCACAACACAATCAAGTAATAAATACAATAATAATTTTCTAATAATCGTTAATATGATTTCTATAAATACCATATCAGCTAATGAATATCGGTTTCCATATCAACCTAACCATTATTCGTTTCCATATCAACATAATCGATAAACATACCTTCCTGATTCGCGAAATATACTATGTTAACCTAATCAATATCGATTTCCATATCAACCTAATCAATATCGATTTCCATATCAACCTAATCAATATCGGTTTCCATATCAACCTAATCAACAATTATACATTCCGGATTCTCGAAATCCACTATATTAACCTAATCATCAATATCAGTGTTCATATCAAAAAGTCAATAATTATACCTTCCAGATAGGCAGGATAAGGAAGATTCGCGGGAGGGATTAGAGGATTCGCTAGATTCGCGGGAGGGTTTGTAGGATTCGCCAGATTCGTGGAATGGTTTGCAAGAGCATTCGCCATTGATTCGCAAGAGGATTCTTCACCTTTTCTCATAATGATACTAGTGAGAAGATGGTGAGACTTAGAAAAGTATCTGAGTCGGCTTGTAAATGTAACTAAAAACTCCAAACTTCCTCAAAATATAAAAAAACGTCAGAAGAAAATCTAAAATCCACATCCCCCCCCCCCCCCCCCCCCCCCCCCCCCNCATAAATTTTTTTTTTGAAACTTCTAGTCTTTTCTAGTTTTTCTTATAAACAACCATAAAATGATAAATAAAGTCAAACAATTCAAAATACAGACCTCAAATACTTTTAACCAACATGTAACAATTTAGCTTCCAACAAGGGTGTCAACATTTTCTGATTCGTGTCCAGTACATTTTCAGATCAGACATCCCATCCACATCCTCAAGATCGGCTGAGTAGCAATAGAACATCGTCAGATAAGAAACACAATATAGCAACAAACGAAGAAAACAGATAAAACAACTTACAAGCACTCTGCAGCAGTGGGATGTGTTCCAACATTTGAAATTTCTGGAGATTTAAGAAGAGAGCAAGGACTAAAGGTCACCAAATCATGCAAGTCAAAACACAGTTTGGTAAATGACAGTTTAAGAAGAACGCCAACACAATGACCGAACAATTTGATCCACCAGGAGCAAAAAAAAAAACAACTTTTCAAGTCAAAAGACTCAATTTTACACTAGCTCAGTAGATTACATGAATTTAATCTTGTAAAGCACGATAATCCCTATATAAAACATCATGGTCATCGGTTAAGGAGAGAATAAGAATGAATCTTGCAAATTAGTAGAAAACGTTCACTTAAAATAAACCCGAAAAACATACCACGTTTAGATAACAAATTACTAGCTGACATATCGTGTAGTTTCACAAGAACGCTGCACAAGTGAAAAAGAAATATACAAAGATGAATCCAAATCTAATGAACAGAAAAATAACAATCAATAGCTTTTTGGAAACTATTGTAGCCAAACATCACTCAAAATGCGCTCTCTATCTTGAACACTTTCCAGGTTCAAAGTATTGGTACAGAGCCCTCGTCCAACTTTCCGGAGCAGAGACAGTGTCGAGAAGACTAAGGTTTGCAACCAGACAAAGAGGAATTTTCTCGTTCCTAATATTTGGAAGAAGAAATACCTCAATTACCTCTCTATTGATAGAAAGAAAACACACCACAACACAATCAAACAATCAATACTACAATAATTACCTAATAATCATTAATATGATTTCCATAAATACAATATCAGCTAATTAATATATGTTTCCATATCAACCTAACCATTATTCGTTTTCATATCAAGATAATCAATAATTATACTTTTCGGATTCGTGAAATCTACTATATTAACCTAATCAATATCGGTTTCCATATCAACCTAATCAATATTGGTTTCTATATCAACGTAATCAACAATTATACATTCCAGATTCTCGAAATCTACTATATTAACTTAATCATAAATATCGGTTTCCATATCAAACTAATCAATAATTATACCTTTCGGATTCGCATGATAAGCAGGATTCGCAGGATAAGCAGGATTCACAGGAGCGTTTTCAGGATTCGCCAGATTTGCGAGTGTTTACAGGATTCGCCATATTCGTGGAAAGGTTTGCAAGAGCATTCGCCATAGATTCGCAAGAGGATTATTCGTCTTTTCTCTTAATGATACCAGTGAGAAGATGGTAAGACTCAGAAAAGTATTTGAGTTGGCTTGTAAATGTAATTAAAAACCCTAAACTTCCTAAAAATATAAAAAACACCCTAATAAAATCTAAATCCACATAAGCTATTCATGGCTGGAATAGTATTAGCATTGGTATAATCATGATCAACAACTCCTTAAAATCTGCAAAGCTTTTCTCACATTCTGCTGTCTGTTCATACTTCACATTTTTAACCGTCACGCAATTCAATAGCTTAGCCAAGCTTACAAAACCTAACAAAAATGCAGATAAAACATGAGGACACTCGGCGGATCCATAAGATAAAAGTCACAAATGGTAACAACAATTCATTTTGAAAAAAAATTAAAATTTTATTTCATTTTATTTTTTCTTAGTATAAAAAGACTGACTTTGTTATAAAATAAATAGTAACAAATACCTTAAATCTATTTTTTCTGAACTTAAGGCAGGTTTATTGGGAATTGGGTTTATAAATACTTGTTTGATTGTAAGAGTTGAGAGATTTGTTAAATTTGTAAGAAAAATTGTTAACTATAAGATTCAATTAAATCTCATAACGTCAATCTTTATAATATTATTTGAGAAGTCACTTGTATACGTGTCGCGCACACATTGATTTTCAGTGTTGTCTATTACAGGCATACCCTTAATGATTTTATTTCTTTTTCTAATTATTTTTTAACAAAGGAAATTTTTACTTTTTACTTTCTCTTTTTATAAAATAAAGTTTTATACTTCATACTTCACATCTTTACCCGTCATGCTATTCAATAGTTTGGCCAAGCTTACAAAAGCTAACAACAATGCAGATAAAACATGGTGACACTCGGCGGTTCCGTAAGATAAAAGTAACAAATGGCAACAACAATTCATTTTGAAAAAAATTACAATTTTATTTCATTTTATTTTTTCTTAGTATAAAGAGACTGGCATTGTTATAAAATAAATAGTAGCAAA
Source organism: Isatis lusitanica (assembly GCA_900406415.1). NCBI lineage: Eukaryota > Viridiplantae > Streptophyta > Magnoliopsida > Brassicales > Brassicaceae > Isatis > Isatis lusitanica. The sequence continues at coordinate 15,215 of OVBB01000420.1, forward strand.
TACCTTAAATCTATTTTTCTGAACTTAGGGCAAGTTTACTAGCAATTAGATTTATAAATACTTGTTTGATTGTAAGAGTTGAGGGATTTGTTAAATTTGTAAGAAAAATTGTTAACTATAAGGTTCAATTAAGTCTCATAACGTCAATCTTTATAATATTATTTGAAAAGTCACTTGTATACATGTCGCGCACACGTTGATTTTCAACGTGGTCTATTACAGATATACTCCTAATGATTTTATTTCTTTTTCTAATTATTTTTTAATAAAGAAAGTCTTATTTTTTAATTTATCTTTTTATAAAATAAAATTTTATACACTAAAAAAGTGTTTAATAAGAAACTTTTATTTATTAAATTTATTTTTTCTGATTTACTTCTTCTATATAAATTATATATTTAAATAAATATATTAACTTCTTCTTTTTTAAGTTTTTGCAATTTCATTTTTCTTATTTACAAATTTATTTTATATTACTTTTTGATAACTATCCAATTTTTAATATTTTGTAATAAAGGAAAATTTTTATTTTTTAAAATTTCTCTTTTAGGGCAATTCTCAAAAATAGCACACTTTCATGTTCTTTTTGTCACAAAATAGCACGTCATGCTGAAAATGACAAAAATAACACTTATTGAAAAAGGAAAAGACTATTATACATTTATTTATCATCCATTTTTCTCAATTTTGTAACTCTAAACTCTAAACCCTAGAATCTAAACCCTAATTAATGATTTGTGAACTCAAACTCATTAGTGTAATACATATAAAAATGATTAAAATATTCTATTATTGTCATGTTTTTCTTGGTGTGCTATTTTGTGACAAAAACACTAAAGTGTGCTATTTTTGTGACAAAAACACTAAAGTGTGCTATTTGAGAGTATTTCTCTTTTATAAAATATGTTTAAAAATAAATAAATTTTTAAAAAAAGGAAAGGTTAAAAAGGTTAAAAAAGAAAAAAGAAAAAGGAAATTGCAAAAACTTTAAAAAGGAAAAAGTTAATATATTTATTAAAAAAATTCTTAACATGATTATATAAAAAAAGAAAATATTTATTTTACATTTTTGCAATAAAATAAAATTTTCATAAACATTTTTAAAAATATTTTATATGTAATTAAATACAGAGGTACCCTTAATGAGATAAAATTAATATATTCAATTAAGTTTTTGAAAAAATCATTTTTGCAATAAAATAAAGTTTTATTTTAATTTTCTTTTTGAAAATATAAGTCTTGTTAGTTAAAAATGTGCTTAAAAATACAGGAATCAATTTTTAAGTTATTTTATATATAATGTGTTTAATAAAAATGAAGATATCATATTTTAATATATACATATAGAAAAGATATAGATTCAAGTGCCATTATTAAAACATAATTATTTTACAATGAAGAAGACAATGCTATTTGATTTTAATAATTTGATAATTATCCAATCAATGAAGAGGATAATGGTATTTATTTAACTTTTGTTAAATTTCCAACTTTTTATTCCTAAGTTTTTGCAATTTCGGTTTTTGCAATAAAGGAAAGCTTTAAAAAAAATTCCCTTTCAACAAAAGGAAAACTTTAAATTTTTTTTTTTGCAATAAAATAAATTTTCACCTCTAAAAATTCTAAGTGTTTTGATATACCATAAAGTTAAACGTCATTACAAAAATAAATGAAAGTTTTCGTTTCAAATTTTTTTTGCTAAAATAAATTTTAATAAAAATGGAGATATCATATTTTAATATATAAAAAGTTATTTTTATATATAGAATATGAATTCAATTTAAAACTCTCAATCTTAGAAAATAACGACGATCTTGTAGAAATCAAAACACCCACACACCAAAAACATGTAAAACATCAATATCTAAGTGTATTATTTCTATGTTCTCATACATGGGTCATATTGATGATGAAAAACGTAAACAGCTTTATCCTTCAATAGTTAGGGTTTTGAATATAGTGTTTTAGAAAATTATTAGATCGATTTATAATTATGTAACTCTGAACTAATTTTAATGGGTCTATGGTTTAAACCCCTTAACCAATTTTAATGGGTCTAATTGGTTTAAACACCCTAAATTAAATCCTTATTTTTTGGATTCAATTTTAAAGCGATCAATAGGTTTACAAAAGTTCAAAAAAAAGAAGCAAACAATGTATATAAAATTAACCAGTAAAATCAAAAATTTATCAAGATAACAAAAAATAATCAAACTAACTGCAATTAACCATATTTACTAGATTTAAAACAAAAAATAATTTAAAAAAAAAAACAAAAACCATGAATGAAATTAGATTTTACAAAATAAAGTAATCCAAAACAGCAATCGCAATTAAAATAACAACTTAAAGTTATTTAACATTATTTATATTACTCTTAAAACATAAAGATTGCAAAAAAGCAAAAAAAAAAAAAAAACAAATATAAAAAATATTAATTAATTTTAAATATATTCATGCCCGCGCATATGCGCGGGTGAATCACCTAGTAGAATAATTAAACACAAAACTTTTGAATAACAATAAATTTATTTAAAAAAATAAAAGATCATTAAAATAATAATACTATATTTTATTAAAGTTATAAAAATTCATAAACCAATACTAATATACTCTGAAAATTTTAATAATTATTAGAAATCTTATTCCCACTTAACTTCTTGAACAATTGAGATTCTCCTTTCTTTATTAGGCCAGGCTGGTGTGACACTAATTTATCCGAAAATAATTATCTGTCGTATGACCTCGTCTAAAAGGCATAAAGAATCTATCAAGATCGGCTTCTCATGCATCGCATCTCAATCATTCTTTTGAGATTGCTTTAAACTTATAGAGCAAATAGATTCAAGAAACACCTTAAAGAATACCTCTCTTTATTAGTTTAAGAAAATCCTCTCAAAACTTAAGCACTTAAACTTATGAGTTATGCCACACTTTGGCATCTCCTCTTATATAAGGATCAATAGATAAACTCTAATATCTTATTAGATAATATTACATATATTAGATAACTCCTAATGATATGTATGTATATTTAGATAACTCCTAAATATACTCCTTGATCCTTATCTCAATATCCTTCTTACTTCAAGTTTACTCCAACATTTACCCCCTTAAACTTGAAATCCTTTCTTGACAAATCTTGAACTCCAATGAGATCTCTCATCTCTTTGAACTTGACTCTTCCTAATGCCTTCGTCAATATATATGCCCTTTGCTTTTCTCCTGGAACATGCTGGACTTTGATTTGTCCATTCTCAACACACTCACGAATAAAATGGTATCGTGTGTGTATATGTTTGCTCCTACCATGAAACACTGGGTTTTTCGTCAAAGCAATCGCAGATTTATTGTCGACACAAATGGTTACCTCTTCACACGGCCTGTTAGCTACTTCACCCATAAGCTCTTGAAGCCAAATAGCTTGTTTAGCTGCTTCAGTGGCCGTCATGAACTCTGCTTCACACGAGGAAAGAGCCACAGTCTCTTGCTTCTGTGAGCACCATGTGATTGGACTGTTGTTGAGATAAAAGACATGACCCGTTGTGCTTCTCTCATCGTCTTTGTCAACATTGTGACTGCTGTCACTGTAACCAACAAGTTCTGTCTTTTCTTCTCTGTTGAAATCGAGTCCAAGTGAGAGAGTTCCCTTCAGGTATCTCAAGATTTGCTTCAAAGCCGCTCCATGTGATTCCTTTGGCTTGGACATATACCTGCTCAAGACGCCCACAGAATAAGAGAGATCTGGTCTTGTATGAATTAGATACCTCAAGCACCCGATGTTTCTCCTGTATTCCTTCTCGTCGATGGCCTTTTCTTCTTGCGCCTTGCAGAGTTTCAGACCCGCATCCATAAGGCTTTGAACTTCATTACACTCATCCATTCCCGCTTCTTCTAGAATTTTCTTTGCGTATCGCTCTTGTTTGAGTGTAATTCCATTCTCGTACTGAACCACTTCGATCCCAAGGTAGTACGTTAACCTGCCAAGGTCACTCATCTCAAACCGTGTTGCCATTCCTCTTTTGAATTCACGGATAGCTTCGACATCTGATCCACTAACCAGGAGGTCATCCACATATACGGCCACCAACAAGAGATGATCTTTGCCTTCTTTACGATACAAGGATGGTTCCTTAGAGCATCTCGTGAAATCCAATTCCTTTAGGACCTTATTTAGCTTCTCATTCCACACCCTTGGAGCTTGCCTTAGTCCAAAAAGGGCTTTATTCAGCCTGTATACTTTGTGTTCGCTTCCCTGAATAACAAATCCATCCGGTTGTGCAACGTAAACAACTTCCTTCAATTCTCCATGGAGAAATGCTGTTTTCACATCAAGATGATGAACTTCCCAGCCATTAGTTGCAGCCAAAGCGAAGATGAAACTTACTGTCTCTATTCTTGCAACCGGAGCGAATACTTCCTCGAAATCAATACAGTATTTCTGCACATACCCCTTTGCTACTAACCTTGCTTTGTATTTGTTTAAGTTACCATCCGAGTTGCACTTTATCTTGAAGACCCACTTCAACCCAATGGCCTTTGCTCCAGCTGGAAGGTTGACGAGATTCCATGTTTTGTTCTTAACAATGGAAGAGATCTCCTCTTTGCACGCATCTCGCCAAACTTGTTCTTTCTTTGCTTCGTTATGATCCCATGGCTCTTCGTTGACAAGTAGCAACACACGTTTGCATTCCAGTTCAGCAAGATACAGAACGTAATCATCAAAATGTTTAGGCATCATTCCCACTCTTGCTGATCTTCTTAATGAACCTCGGTTGTCATCTCCTTCTTCTTCGTGACGGCTTTCTGTTTCGCTATCACTTATCGTTCCGTGAGCATTTTCGGATTCCTCTGTTTCTTCGTGGCTTTCGTTTGTCTCTTCGTTCTCATGATCTCGAGAACAGACTTGGATTCTCTCTGATCCAAGCTCAAACTCATCACTCGAGTTTTTCCACATCCAGCTCTTGCTTTCGTCGAATACCACATCCCTGCTCACGACTATCTTCTGCCTCTTCGGATCGAGTAGCCTGTAAGCTTTAGATCCCGGTTCTGTGCCGAGATTGATCAGAGTTCAGGAGCGGTCGTCCAGCTTCTTCAGGTGTGGGAGATCCACTTTTGCGTAACTAACGCAACCAAACACTCTTAAATGTTCGATGTTTGGTTTCTTTCCTTTGTACGCCTCATAAGGTGTCCTTGTTACCAATGTTCTCGTTGGAACACGGTTTATGAGATACGTCGCATGCCTCACTGCCTCTCTCCACAGGCGATTTGGAACTTTCATATGCTTCATCATGCTTCTGGTCATGTCCATCAAAGTTTGATTTCTTCTCTCTACCACACCATTTTGTTGGGAAGAGTAGGGAGCCGTCAGATGTCTCTTGATCCTTGTCTTCTCACAGTAACTTTGAAATTCCAGTGATGTAAACTCACCACCTCTATCTGTCCTGAACGTTTTGATAGAGGTTCCGGTCTCTTGTTCCACCATCAGCTTGAACTTCTTAAATTTTTCGAAGGCTTCTCCTTTCTCCTTTAACAAAATGGACCACATATATCGTGAGTGGTCATCAATCAGAACAAAGATGTACCTTTTTCTTGACGGAGTTGGTGGTGTAATTGGTCTGCAGATGTCACCGTGTATGAGCTCAAGAGACTTTTCTGCCCGATATGTTGTGCTCTTTGGGAAAGAATGCCTTACTTGCTTTCCGAGTAGGCATGAGTTGCAAGTTTCCCTCTCAACTTTGAACTTTGGTATACCAATGACCATTCCTTTGTTCACCATAGCTTTCATGGATTCTGCTCCAACGTGTCCCAATCTTGCATGACATGTAGCACAGACTTTACTTTGTACTCTCGCTTGTAGACACTCTGTTTCTACCATCTCCATCTTTACTTTGTAAAGTCTGTTCTTCGATCTTGTTGCCTTTACAATCAATATTCCATACTTATCATGCAAGGTAAGATAGTCCTCCTTCATACGAACATCGCAACCAGACTCAGTGGCCTGCCCAAGACTAATTATATTGCTCTTCAAATCTGGTATAAAGTAGACATCTGCGAGGACTTTTTTATCCCCAGATTTGCTCAAGAACAGAATCGTACCTCTTCCCTTTATGTCTATCCGAGAGTCAGCTCCAAACCGTACTTTTCCTGTCACACTTTCGTCTATGATCTTGAAATAGTCCCGGTTTCCTGTCATGTGGTTGCTTGCGCCATTGTCCAGGTACCATACATTGCTCTCGGCTGATGAAGTCTCGAAATCCTTGGGTTTCACGTTTCGTTCATTCAAGTAAACTACTTCATTCGATCTTGTCAGATGTTCATTGACGTAGATTACTTCATGCATCATTAGTTCGTCTGCTTCATGAGTATCGTCTGTTCCATTGATTTGAGCCTCTTGAAGTTTTAGAAGACGATCCAGACACTATGAGGCATAGTGACCCATCTTGTCACAACAGAAACATTCTATCCTTGTTAAATCTCTTCCTCCATTGTTCCTTCCTTGTCATCTACCTCTTCTGCCTCCTCGACCTCTTCCTCGATATTCTCCATTGTCTCCTCGTTCAGACTGAGTGTCTGTATTGGAGTACATCAGTTTTTCTTGGTCCTCTTGAGCTTCTCCTTCCTCGGACATGCGCTCTTCATATGCCTTCAAGCGACCAACTATATCCTCAAAGCTTGTGCTATTGAGGTCGAGCACTTGCTCGAGGGAAGCTACGATGTGGATAAACTTCTGTCGAGGCAGACTACTCAGAAATTTCTTAACCATCTTAGTATCTTTGATCTCTTCTCCGAGTGTAGCCGACTTTGATGAGATCTCTGAAAGTCTTCCAACAAAGTCATCTATCGTTTCTGTATCCTTCATCCTGAGTCGCTCGAACTCAGCCATCAATATTTGAAGCCTCGCTTTTCTGACTCTGTCTGCTCCCAGATGTCGTGCTTTGATGGCTTCCCAAACTTCCTTAGCCGACTTCAATTCTCCAACTTGAAGGATCAGATTTTCTGGTATCGATTGAAAGATCAGAGCCATGGCCATGTCGCTCTTTTCCTCATCTTCCAGATCATCATCGATTATCTCCCATGCCTTGTGAATTAAGCAGGACTTTCATCCTCATAGACCACACCGTGTAGTTGCTTGAGTTCAGCATGGGACACTTGATGGAGGAAGATGTGCCTCCATCTTTTGTCTTTGAAGACGAAGAGCTCCCCTCTGTTCCGTCCTCCTTCTTAGTCATCGTTTTCCTTGGTACACCGCCGACTTGCTATGCAGAAGGAAAACGATTTTGATTATGCTCTGATACCAAATATAGAGCAAATAGATTCAAGAAACACCTTAAAGAATACCTCTCTTTATTAGCTTAAGAAAATCCTCTCAAAACTTAAGCACTTAAACCTATGAGTTATGCCACACTTTGGCATCTCCTCTTATATAAGGATCAATAGATAAACTCTAATCTCTTATTAGAGAATATTACATATATTAGATAACTCCTAATGATATGTATGTATATTTAGATAACTCCTAAATATATTCCTTGATCCTTATCTCAATCTCCTTCTTACTTCAAGTTTACTCCAACAAAACTGTGCATGCTGTGTTATAGTATCTATCACCTGCCGCTGTCATATTCCAATTTTTCAATGACTCACATAGTTTCACATTTCAGAGATTTTTTTTTATCAAACACGGTTACAATATCACTTATCAAACATGTTTGTAATTCACTTATTATGAATTCGTAGATGAATAAAGAGATGGTATTTAAAACTTGAGGCAACCTCTAAATATATAATTTTATTTTTATCAATTCTGTGAATACCCAATTACAAACATGAATTTAAATAAACCCCAGAAACCAGATTTAAATAGAGTTAGAAAATATATGAATATTTCAATTTTTGTTATATTGTACCATGCCGATACTGTTTTGTTTACTCCTATCGAACCCTTGGAGTACATTTTGATTTTGAGTAACCTATAACATCAGTTCATAGTTCATACTAATATTCCCTCTATTCAACACAGTTTTTTTTTCTTTAAAAGTCAAGGCCAGATTCTTATTCACTTTTCTTATTGTTTGTGGACAAAGTTTATCTATTTAACTTTTGTTTTCTTCTCCAAATGCAATGTCTCATTACCTCGCTGGTCGCAACATTACTTCATTCATAGTCGTTTAATTAAGACAATTATAAAAACATTTAAATGCATACCATTTAATGCAGTAATGAAATATTTTGACATTTAAATGCATACCATAAAAACAATTATAAAAACAAAAGTATTTTTTTAGCTTTATTTGTCGTAACTGCTTGTGAGCTGTCAATGGTGGTGGAACATAGAGTCTATAAATGCTGCGAGATCCCGACAGCGTACATTCGTTGAATAATTGGAACATCAGTAGGTCTTGTTGGATATGTTACTGTTATGAATCGTTTGGTTTAATGGATTCAATACACACCGACTCACATAAAGGTTATTGCATAACCGTTCCTTAGTTTAGTCTATATTAAGTATTAGACTTTCCTTTTTAGATAAGGAATATGTTTATGGAATTTGTCATATTGATCCTTATTGTAAATCTATATAAAGAGACTTTTGGTCTTCATTAATAATACAAGTTATTCACAACACGTTATCAGCACGAAGCCCTAGAAACCCTGAGCAGCCGCCGACGAGACCAAGCCCTTGCTGCCGCCGGTTTTCTCTTCCGACCGCCGCCGTGTGCCGCCAACCGCCGCCGACCGCCGCCGTCCTTGCTCCGGTCTTTGCGTGAGGTTGCAGAGAGTTTTCTGAGGTCTTTAGCTCCCGCTTCATACAATTTGATTCAAATGTGTTAAGGTAATCCCTAAGCTAAGAATAAGAGCAAAACGAAATGGACTAAAGAAAATAAGAAAACCTAAAATCAATCTCTCTCTATAACTTGTTTGTTCATGTTTAAACCATCATATGAACTTGAATCTAAGCCAAGATAAGACTCTTTAAAAATTGGCTATGTATTTAAACTTGTTTGATCTCATAAACCCTAAGAATTGAATTTGACCTAAGCTATATGAAACCCTAAAATCGGTTGCTTGATCAAACTTGTTTGAGATTGTCTTGATGAACTTGTTTGCATGATGAAACCAAATCATATAGTTTGTTTCATCACCTTTAAGGATCGGCCATGCCTTGTTCATCTTGAAATCGGATTGTTTAAAATCGGTCATGTTCTTGTAAATCAGTTGTCTTGTGTTCTTGTGAGTTAGGTTGTTAGATCATCTTTGTTTAAACCTTGAATTAAAAAAAAAAACCCTAAGAAAGAAAAAAAAATCGGCCATGAGGAAAAAGAAGAGAAAACTAGTTTGTGCCTAAACCATAAAACTCTAATCCTAATCCAAATAGGAAAATCTAATCCCTTCCTTTTAGTAAAAAAGAAAGTTTTAGATAATATTATTTTTCCTTATAGTAATTATCCTTTTATTAGTTTTTCCTTTTCCTAATGGTTTAGGATTAACTTTTAAGTAAAGATTTAATTAAAAAATAGAAAATTATAATTGCATAAACATTAATTAAAAATCGGCCCCTTTTTATTTAATTGTTTGATTGCATAAATTTCTTGATTGATTGTAAAGCTTAAAATCGGATAATCTCATATCGGCCATATACATTAAGGTCCGAATTTTACAATGTC
>OVBB01000421.1:0-24859 GCA_900406415.1 Isatis lusitanica
TCCTTTACTCATTTTGCCAAACTTCTCTAAAAGTTTTGAGATAGAATGCGATGCTTCAGGAGTTGGAATTGGTACTGTTTTGATGCAGGAAGGGAGACCAATTGCGTTCTTTAGTGAAAAACTAGGAGGAGCTACCTTAAACTACTCCACTTATGATAAGGAACTATACGCATTGGTGAGGGCTTTGCAAACCTGGCAACACTATCTTTGGCCAAAGGAATTTGTGGTTCACACTGACCATGAAACTCTCAAACATTTGAAAGGACAGCAAAAGCTCAACAAACGACATGTCAGATGGGTAGAATTTATCGAAACCTTTCCTTATGTCATTAAGTATAAGAAAGGAAGAGAAAATGTTGTAGTTGATGCTTTGTCTAGGAGGTATGCTCTGATTTCGGTTATGGATGCTAAGGTACTAGGCTTTGAACAGATTAAGGAACTGTATAAATCAGATCTAGACTTTAAGGAGCCGTATCTTGCAACCTCTAGGATCGCTTTTGGAAAATACTTTAGGAATGATAGCTTCTTGTTCTTTGCTAACCGGTTGTGTATTCCTAACTGTTCTCTAAGAAACTTGTTGGTTAGAGAAGCACACGGAGGTGGACTAATGGGTCAATTTTGTATAGACAAGACACTTAAGACCTTGCAGGATCACTTCTATTGGCCGGGACTGAAGAAGGATGTGATCAAGGTCTGCACTCGTTGTGAGACTTGCAAACATGCCAAAGCCAAAGCTCAAACGACAGGTAAGTATCTCGCTTTGCCTATTCCTGATCAACCTTGGACTGATGTCTCAGTGGACTTTGTGTTAGGACTGCCTAAGACTAGGACAGGTAAAGATTCAATTTTTGTGGTCGTTGATAGGTTCTCAAAGATGTCGCATTTTATACCTTGTCACACCACTGATGATGTCGTGCATGTTGCTGAATTGTTGTTTAGGGAAGTAGTTCGTTTGCATGGAATGCCTAAGTTCATTGTTTCAGATAGGAACACTAAGTTCTTGAGTCATTTTTGGAAAACACTTTGGGCTAAATTAGGAACCAAACTCTTGTTTTCAACTACTTGTCATCCGCAAACTGATGGGCAGGCTGAAGTAGTGAATAGGATCTTGTCTACTTTGGCTGTTGTTAAAAAGAACCTGAGAACTTGGGAAGATTGTTTGCCTCATGTTGAATTTGCTTACAATAGTGTTATGCATTCGGCCACTAAGTTCTAACCATTTGAGATTGTGTACAGATTTAATCCTTTGTCTCCCATGAATTTGATTTCTTTACCTTTGAGTAAAAGGGCTAGTTTGGATGGGAGAAAGAAAGCTGAACAGTTTCAGAAAATCCATGAGAAGGCCAAGGAGAACATTGAAAAACGGACCAAGCAATATACAGACAAAGCTAACAAGCATAGGCGTGAACAAACGTTTGAGGAAGGTGATCTTGTGTTGATCTATTTAAGGAAGGACCGGTTTCCAGCAGAAAGAAAATCCAAGCTCATGCCTCGGGTGGATGGACCCTTTACCATTACCAAAAAGATCAATGACAATGCGTATCAAGTCGATCTCCAAGGTAAGTACAAAGTTAGTTCCAGTTTTCATGTTTCTGACTTAATTCCTTTTCTTGCAGATGAAGTGGATTTGAAGGCAAATCCTTTTCAACGGGGAGACGATGATGCAATCATAGATCCAGAGCTTGATTCCAACCCGGAACATGACACGGACATCGACAGCCGGACGAGGAAGCACGTACCGAGAAGGGAGGTTGCTCGTGAGGACCAGCCGGACGACCGCAAGACGGGGCCAACTGACCGAACCGTCTACCGCATCGACCCGAGTACACCCGAAAACGACCTAAGGCCTGAATCTCAACTTCCAGTGACATTTTCTCAAACGGGCCGCAAGGGACTTCGACCACGATTACATCCTGAGCATTTGAGTCGGAACAAAACTCACTTGCTTCGGACAGATTTAGAGAACGGTCCAGAAGTTCCATTTCTCAACTGGATGGTGACCTTTACGGATAGGCCGTTCAGCCGAACACTTGCCATTCAGTTCCAGACAGACTTAGGCCAATTTATCCTCGACCACACCCGCATGCTGGCACTTCTGGCCGAGTCCGACCATGTGACCATCATCCAGACGACCGAACATGAGCATGGCCGGACCGAGTAGCCGAAGGGTTGCATGTGGGCTTGAAGGGTCACTTTGACCACATTTATTTCTAAACTTTGCTAAAATTTATGCTATTGTTTTCTGTGCCACAATCAAGTCTCTTTGACTTGATCTCCTTTATATTCTTCAAGCAAACTCATTTTGTAAACACTTTTGATCTTTTTCTAATAGAAATTTCTATTTCGACAACTTGTTCTCTCTTTTGTTCTTCGTGAACAAACTATTGTTTGGTGCGTCACATCCATTCAACGCCCCTGAATCCAGCGTCTTGGTGCGTCATATCCAAGGTTGGCTAAGGGTTGGATATACTGAAGGCCTTCCGCATCCTTCAACGCTCCCATCGATCCATCTGTTCCGGATTTGCTAGTAGCTTATCTCAGTCCATATCCAAAGCAACAATACCATTCATTCAAGTGATAAAAATCGTGGGCAAGTTTGTATCACTTATGCTGACTCTGCCTGCTGGATCTCTCCTCCTCAGCTAACCCTCACTCCTGGAAAGCGGCCTTCTCAACGAGATCGACCAACCTATCGTAGTCCCGGACCGCACAACGGTTGCGGATCTCCACTCGCAAACCATCCAGAAACTTCCTGATAAGGACCTCCTTGGCAATGGTCACAACGGCAAATCTGCGGAGACAGGTGAACTCTCGCTCATACTCGCGAACACTCATCGCCCCTTGCGACAGACGTTTAAAGGCATTAGCATTCTCATGCCTAGCCTCTCGAGTGAAATACCTCTGATAAAATCTCTAAGGAAATTCTCAAAGGTGAGCACAACCCGACCACAGCTACTCTCGACGACTCCCTCCCACCAGTGCATGGCGTCGTCCTTTAGGTATTACGTACCCATATCCAGCCAGAACTCATCTGGGCACCTCGTGCGGTCAAAATTACGAACCAGCGACCTCCTCCAGTTGTCCGCGGTGGCAGCATCCACACCTCCAGCGAAGTGCTCCTGACCCATATCCCGCATCTGCTTCGTGACCACCCAATATGTGGGTCTCTGCTCAGCTCCGAGCGGTGGCGGTGGTGGCGGAAAGCGAGAACCCGGGATATCACGCCCTAGTGGTGTCTGGCGAGCAACAACGGCTGCTTGCTCCGCATGAAGACCCATCTCACGGGTAACTTCTGCTGTAGCGACACGAACAACCTCTTGAGCAGCAATATGAGCAGCCTCCAAAGCAGAAGCAAGAACTGTCTCCTGAGCCACATTCCTGGCTACCTCCTATGCGATCTGCATCATCGCATCTTGGTTGCCGTCCTGAATGACTGTCTGCGTGACTTCGACATTTCCTGCAACTCCACTAGACTCTGCTGTGCGTCCACGACCTCTGCCTCTGCCTCTAGTAACTCGAGTACTCCTCTCTGGCGGCATCTGAAAAAAGGAGGAAAAACTAGTTAGAATCTGCTGAATGACGAAAATGAGATAAATGATAGTAGATTAATACCAGATGGGTGCAATTTTTTTTTCTTTTTCTTTAAAAATCCCCCAAATCCCAGAAAATGTTATAAACCATTGAGGTCTGGATGTCTATAACCGGCTCAGTCCATAAGGCCCAGTTCGTGGTCTAGTCTCGGCGTGAAGACGAAGTCCCATTAGAGATAGGATTTCCTTTTCCTAATATGATTAGTAGAAGTTTTCCTATTTAATGTATGAGTAGTAAAAATACTATTTCCTTTTCTCTCCTTTGTGTAATCACTATAAATATGACCATTGGTCTAGTAATAATAACACAGAAACATTATGTTTCATAACACATTATCAGCACGAGAGCTCTGAGAAACCCTGTAGCAGCCGCCGGCCCCTAAACCCTAAGTCTGCTGCTGCCGCCGATCAGCCACCGTCGTCAATCAACGGCCGCCTCCAATCCGATCCAATCCTCAGGTTTTGTTTTCTGAGGTCTTTAGCTCCCGGTTCCAATCCAATCAACCCAAAAAGGAGATCAAAGGAAGATCAAATCCCTAAAACTCAAGCAAATGAAAATCGAAATCGGACCTAATTCTTATGAACCCTAAAATCGATTCTCCTTGTTCTACTTGCTTTATCTCTTAAGAACTCTGAATTGAACTTGGACCGACACAAACTTAAAACCCTAAAATCGGATTTGCTTGTTTGTTATTGATTGTTTGCATAACCTAAATTTAATTTGAACTTATGCATACTAATATCAAATCCTAAAACCCTAATTGATAAAATCGAACATGAACCCTAATTGAAATTGCATGTTTTGAAAATGGAAAATTGCTAGTTCTTAAAATTGGAAAATTGCCTGTTTTGAAATTGGAAAATTGCTAGTTCTTAAAATTGGAAAATCTCTTGTTTGAAATTTGGAAAATTGCTTGTCTAAATTCATCACCTAGAAATCATATGCTACGATTAATTGATGATTGACTGATCTTGAAAATTGCTTGAATAATATTGCATGGAAACCTAGAATTAAAAATCGCTTGTAATTGGTTACATTGAAATCGGTTGTTACATGCATAAAACCCTAAACGTTTACAAAAGCCTAAGAGAATATCGATGCATGATTTCAGATGCCGAAAGTCAACAATTTGGACTTCGCGGCCCTAAATCTCTTAGTAGATAATTATTTACAATGGGCACTTGATGGAAAGATCATTCTGAAATCAGAAGGGCTCGGTGAATGCATCATTGATGGAAATAATGAGTCCGAGCAAAACAAATACAAGGCGATAATGATTATACGCCATCATCTTGTTGAGAGTCTCAAAGATCAGTACTTGACACTTGAGGATCCTCTGGATCTCTGGAAGAAATTAAAGGCAAGATATGATCATCAGAACATGGTTATATTGCCAAAGGCCAAATACGATTGGCTAAATCTAAGACTCCTGGACTTCAAGTCCGTGGATGAATAGACCTCAGCCTTGTTTAATATAGTTTCAAAATTGAAGCTATGTGGCGATATTGTGACAGAGAAGGATATGCTTGAAAATACCTTCTCGACCTTCCACTCAAGCAATGTGTTGTTACAACAACAATACCATGAAGGCTTCACGACTTATGCAAGTCTGATCTCATGTTTATTGCTCACGGAGCAAAACAATGAATTGCTGATGAGAAACAGGGAAATGAGACCTCCTGGATCAACCCCACTTCCTGAAGCCCACATGGCCGAGGATTCAAAGAAAGAATCCAAGGCAAACCATGTCCAAAGATATCAAAAGGATAATGGCTGTGGACGTGGAAAGATCCAAGGGCGTGGCCGTAACAACTACCACCCCTATGGTCGAGGACAAGGCCACCGATATCAAGGCGATTCTAACAGCGGTCGAGGCTGTGGCCGTGGGCATGGTCACGGAAACTACTCTGGACATCAGTCCGACCCAACCAAATCAGTTTGCCATAGATGTGTGATGGATAATCATTGGGCCAAGACATGTAGGAATCCCAAACACCTTGTGGAACTTTATCAAGAAACTGTTAAAGGGAAGAATCCTGAGCCCAACAAGATCCAGTATGATAAAGAAGGAGACTTCGATCATGCACAAGATGATCCTATGGATTACGAAAAAGATGCTCTCATTGAGACATCCGATTGTTTAAAATAGGCATTAAATTTTTATTTTATTGCGTTCATGTTTTGCTTTGACTTTTTAGAACTACTTTGAGTTTATCGCTATTATCTTGTTTGATTTTCGCTTGATAAGATGAATGTCTTATTGCTTATATAAACGACAATATGATTTTGAAAGTACAAGTATAAAATCTCGTCCAAAAAGGCATTGCCTAAAGGGCATGAATTTTCTCACCCATACAAATCCCATTGAGTTATAAGAATGGTTTCCAAATAGAAACAATGGCAAAAGGAAATAAAAGTTCCTTAAAAATCGCCTAAGGCATTAAAAGAAAGTGGTCGAGATTATACTTGCATTCTATATTGATCTAGACTATGCCAAAGATCAGTATGAAAAGTCATGGTAACCGCAATAGGTATACCCCACGAAATTTACACTATATGGCATGACTGGACTAACTATCCAAGTCCAAAACTTGATGAAAAGATTGATAATGAAAAGGCACAAAGAGTTATACCATAGAATCTCACGTTGTGTTACATGTGCACAAGGGAAACTCATTAGATTTATTGTCCCAAGCACCACAAAATTATAGTATATTCATGAGGGAGAGTGAGGACAAACCCGTGGTCCATGACTATACAACAAATTTGATGATCATAATAAGACTTGGCCGAATTTCATGACCCCAAAGTCTATCAGCTTAGAGACATCACAAGTTTTACATGTATATAAGATTAATATATATCAGGCCATATAAGTGAGCATGGATTTTCCCTTCTCAGATTGAATACGAGTCATGAGCCAGACATATACCATCTTAAGAGATTTTGAAAAAAAAACACTACATACATATGTGCCGTCTAAGATGGAACCTCATAAGGAGATTGTGAATATATATATGTTGGATAAAAATATGTTTCTCCTACGAATTTTAAAGAAACCTCGAGCCAAATATGGGTGATCTATTTAGTGGCCAAGGAACAGGGATTACATGAGTTTAATGAATCGGAATATCCAACATTATAAGGAGAAACGTAATAAGCTGATAAGAGAAATGAAATGTATTAAACCATCATTGTCTTGGCAAGATCCTCTGACTAGAAAAAGATTTAAGGACGTCCAACTACAAAGATCATATAAAGCTAGCAGAATCAGATGCCAGACACATTGACCTGAAAAAGAAAAGTAATGACTAAGTCATATCATCTTAAAGCACCACGAAATTGATGTCTTAGAGACACAATCAAGTTGCTACAAAGTCTATACAAGATAGACCAATAAGTGCCATAAGATAAGAAACCTCAAAAAAGGATGCATAATACAAATCCAACGGATTATTAAGGAAACCAGTCGAGACATAGAGATATAAGGCTGGCCAGCTGAATATCTAAGGTATCAAACCATGTAGCTTGGGACGCCAAGCTGCAAGGTAATAAAGGTCCTAGATAATGAAATCTCAGATCGATCAAAATAGGAACTACATAAGAGTGTTAACACCAAAATTTATAAGCGAGCGCATACAAGATAGTAGCACTTGAACAATAAAGAAACAAGCGAGGATCAGAATTCACGAAGAAGAATGCATTCATAAAGATAAAAGGAAACGTGAAAGTGGTAGGCGTATTTACCACATAAGAAAACACCATCATATGATTAAACCAGTGGATAAATAAGTCATGTGAAGAAAACAAAATCGTGAGACCGTATGATCTAAAAGTGTTCATGTCTTACAAGCATTTCGAGATAGCTTGGTTATAAAAGGATACTCACAGAGACTAAGGAACAACTTATAAGGAGATATACTCCAAATGTGGTGGGTGCTGCTACAAACTCGAAAGTTTATGATGTCTGGACACATAAGAAAGAAGTCAAATTGATATAGTAAGCAGTCTATGGTCCACTGGATAAAGAAATTTATATGAAAGTCCTAGAGGGGATAGAGCTGAAAGATAAAAGAAGTTCTCGAGACCACCATTGTATAAAGCTGAATAAGTCGCTCTATGGATTGAAACAATCAGGTCGCATGTGGTATAATAGACTAAGCGAGTACTTAGTGAAAGAAGGATATAAGAATGACCCCATAAGTCCACGCATATTCATAAAGAAGTTCGACAAGGGATTCGTAATCATCGCGGTGTATGTTGAACATCCTAGGAATCTCTGAGGAAATTTCCAAAATGGTTGAATATCTAAAGAAAGAGTTTAAAATGAAAGACTTAGAAAAGACAAGGTTCTGTTTGGGAATACAACTTGAGTACATCAATAATGGAATCCTTGTGCATCAAATGGCATATACCGAAAAGGTACTCAAGCGATTTAATATGGACCAGGCTCACCCACTGATTAGCCTAATGATGGTGATAAGCCTTGGATTGGAAACTGATCCATTTGGTCCAAAGAAGGACGATGAAGAAGTCCTTGGTCCCGAAGTGCCACGTCTCAGTGCCATATGAGTGTTAATGTACTTGGCTAGTCACACTAAGCCGGACATATGCTTTGCCGTGAACCTCCTATCAAAATTCAGTTCTCATCCGACCCAAAGGCATTGTAATGGGATCAAACATATACTTCGTTACCTGAAAGGGACGAAATACATGGGTATATTTTACATTAACCTTAACAAAGAAGGATTAGTTGGTTTTGCTGATGCATGTTACCTTTCAGATCTGGCCAGTCAAAATCAAACCACGACTAAACCGGATGAAACCGGACTGAACCAGACCAAACCGGACTCAATTGATTTAAACCAGAAATCGAACCAAACCGAAATCGAATTGAATTAAACCAATCGAACCGGACCGAACCGAATCATACCAACCTAAACCGGTCTCAGAACCAAACCGGTCTCAAACCGATTCAACCAACTCGGCCGAGTCGACTTATTGAGTCAACCCAGCGAATCCGGCGAGTCGGCGAGTCACGGTAGCGGCCGGTGGCGGTCGACGGTGGCGGTCGACGGTGGCTTACTGGAAATTCACCGGCGGCGCGGCGGTGGAGACGGTGGCGTATGAGGATCACATGTGGTGGTGGGCGACGGCACGTGGTGGCGCATGGCGGCGCGTATTGTGGATCTACAGGCTGCGCTTCGTGGGGCGGCTTCGTCACGTCGTTCTGAATCTGATGATGGCGTTGGCTTTTCAACAAACGCGACGGTTAGAGAGTTATGATCAATTTACGATCCGACCAATAAGAAAATAGATTGGAAAACGGTTTCTGGAGTTACCTGAGTCGCTGATCGGTGGAGGAGATAGTGGACTCGGCGATCTACGAGGCTGAGATAGCAATTCGATGGCCTCACGACTTGACGGCTCTATTTCTGCAGAGTAACGACGTTATTTTAGGTTTTGTGCACAAAAAGAAGAGACAGAAGTCTATTTATAGAATATGTTATCTAGGTTTTCTGGTTGGAAAACTAGGTCTTGCTGGGCCCGAGAAACTGGGTCGTTACAGATATAGTAGAACTGTATTAACTGAATAAAACATAACCAAACTGTCCTCCTTGAGGCACTTTGAAAATCTAGTTCTTCGGAAAATATGTGATGTAATAAATCGTTATAATTTTGCAAAACAAGTTCGATTACCTTCTTTTCATCACCTGTCTTAGGCCCCTCGATATTAGATTGATTCCCAATCCTAGCCTCTGCATCAACCTTAACCATGCACATGATCTAATGTCAGCAGCAATAAACATAACCAAATACAATACATTGTGTATTTGTATTGACTAAATGAAAACTAGATGTTAAAATGATAGTCCTCGGTAGAGGCACTTTGCAAATCTATTTCTCCGGATATTATGTGATGTAATAAATTGTTATAGTTTTGTAAAACAAGTCTGATTACCTTTTGATTGGCTGTGGTATTATAGTCAGCAACCTGCAATCTTGGACTTCTTCGAAGAAAAATCTTTGTAACTTGGGAATTCGAGGAAATCATCTCTAATAAGATAATCGATTCAGAAATATAATCTGCACAACAATAAACATAATCAAATGCAAGAAACAATGTAATTGTATTGACGGAGTAAAATATAACTAAAGTGTCCTCGGTTGAGGCACTTTACAAATCTATTTCTCCAGATAATATGTGATGCAATAAATTGTTATATTTTTGCAATAAATCGTTATAATGTTTCAAAACAAGTTTCAATTAACTTCTGATTGACTTTGGTATTATTATCAACCACCTAGAATCTTGGAGTTCTTCGGGGAGGAAGGATATTTGAAACCTGGGAATTCGAGGAAAGCATCTCTAATAAGATCATTGATTCAGGAATATGATCATCGATTCAAACACCTCGGAAAACCGTTTTTATCCATGCTAAACTTAACTCTTTGAAATAGTGTGAATTAATTTCTTTGTTTGCCTAATTCCACTTTCTCGTATTTGTGGTGAGGCTAAGGTGAGCATTTGAGCTCAGTGGAAACAGGTCGGATTTTCATATCGGTATGACCGACGACGGAGCCTCCACGGTTCGTTGGATATCTCAGTGAAGTTTTGGAGCTACAAGTATTAGTATGCGTTTTTTTCCAGCGAAGTCCTATGGCAGAAAGTGATCGGCGGAGATCTAAAAACTCAATACAAGGTTCATGCTCTGTTTCCGGTGAAGGCGAATTTCTTCGGTGATGGAGATGCAAGGCGAGTTCCATTGGTTTGCGACGTGTGTCTGCGAGTCACAATCCACGTGTCTTGATCTGGGAGATTTACTCGAGTTGACTGGTTTTCTAGCAAGAAAATAAGCAATTTGCTCTTAAAAAAAACAAATGAATCTACTTGTCGTAAAGAAAAACGCACAGGTCACATGGTCAATCATATCATGCCATGTGGCTTGTGCTTTATAGTAAACAAAAAACAAAACAAAAAAAGTAATAAGAGAAAACAAACCTTCTTCTGTTAAAAATGGAGCAATCCATAAATTATCTATAAATCGACATCTTTATTATTATTCGTTTTTTCTTTTTGCAATTGTTTTAAATGCATCTATCTTATTATCCAAAAAAAAAACTCTAATCTTTGCTCTAGCTCTATTTTACTGAAGTCCTCGATATATCTTAGATTTAAAGATTCAAACCTAACAAACGAGGTAAATCTTATTTGGTTCATAGAGAATCGATTTTATTCAATTCAGTTTATAGTTTCTTAACTGTTGTGTAGTTTCTCTTTGATATGTTCTGTAGAATCTACAAGTCAGCGGGCTTAGTATAAATGTGACTTGTGAGTTGACAGCAATTTCTTCTTGATATCTCAAAAAAATATCAAACTGAGGGATTTTGGGGTTTTAAACCAGAAACAAGGGAAATCAGAATACATTGAGTTATTATTTCAAATCTTAATCATGAAATTTTAATCAATTTCTATGTTTGATTTTTTTAGATGCTTAGTTATTTTTTTGTGTAGTTGATAAACTTCTTTATTTGAATCAAGTTGCATACAAGCTCGACAAAGACAAGCAAGTAAAACTTCAAAGTAAAGATTCTTTCTACTAATTTTTTACCGAAAAACTTTTACAAAACTATGTCAAGATTATCTGATCGAATATCCATCATTTTGTCCATAGTTCTTATTTATCCATGAATATATATTAGCATTGTAAGAAAAAAGAAAGAAGAACTTTAGTAGGCTGGTAATATTGTTTTTATGTTGTTAGAGTCCTAGATTTGAATATCAAGAAGTGCTATATTTTCATTGAGATGTTTTTCAAAAGTTATGTAAAGTTTCTTATCTCAAGAATGCAAACTTGCCTTCATTTTAAAATGAATTGTGTGCTTTGCATACTTGCTAACAAAAAAGAGTGGTTGACATGGAAATTAAGTAGTTCCATATGCTAATTTTTGGATTTGCGTTTTTTTTTGCAAATGCAATCACTTTTGGGAGAAAATTGTGGGACAGTTGCGTTGAGCAATGCAGAAACATTAAGCTAAGAGCAGAATTGCAAGGATTGGTTATTGGATATGTAGATTGAACTTTAAAGTTGATATATTAAAGAGTTGATACATGTTAGGTAACTTTCCACTTTTCTTCTTACAACATAGTTACTTGTTAAGGGGCAGTCACTTTCGAGGTATGGAATACCTCTTTAGTCCCTAATCACGCCTTTTTATTTTACTTTCTCTCTTCTTCGATCACTCTCCTTCCTTCTCTCTTCGATCACTCTCTTTTTCTCATTTTTTTCTTTTTAATTATTCTATACTTTATTATTTTACCCATCACATAAATATATGATTATTTCATATTTATAAGAAATTGAAAGTATATTTTTATTTTATAATAAAACTATAGTTTTTCTCTTCATATTTTGATATCCACTTTTATATATTTCAGGTATTTATGAATAAAAACTTATGAGCATGCATATAAGATTAGTCTATTTCTCTTGTCCATTTATGCAGAACATGAAAAATTGAGTGTAGATGATGGTTAGCGGACACAATATGGAAAACTAAGCATAAAAAATGATATGTAGACAGCAGAACATGGAGAACTGAGACTATGTTATCAGAATGGATGATGTGTTGCTTAAATATTTTTGTGGACCATAAACTCTTCTTGTGGACAAGAGAGATTAATAGACAAGAGAGATTAATAGACAAGACTTCGTATGGACATGATTTCATGGACATAAATATGTTGTCCATTGCAAATTTTTATGGACATGCTTTCATGGACATGAATATGTTGTCCAATGTTTCATGGACATATCCTTGTGGTCCATTGCAATTTTTTATGGTCATGCTTTCATGGATATAAATATGTTGTCCGTGCTTTTATGGACATGTGTTCGTGGACATAAATATGTTGTCCATTACCATATTTATGGACATGCTTTCATGAACATAAAATATGTTGAACATGCTTTGATGGATATGCTTTCATGGACATATTTTTATTGTCTATTGCAATATTTTGTGGACATGCTTTCATGGATATAATATGTTGTCCATGCTTTCATGGATATAAATATGTTGTCCATGCTTTCATGGATACAAATATGTTGTCCATGCTTTCATGGACATGCTTTCATGGACATAAAAATGTTGTCCATGCTTTCATGGAAGTATGCTATGAAAGTCGAGATGACATGGTTCATTCTGATTGATGGAACTAGGCCTGGACGTTCGGTTTTTCGGCTCGGTTCGGTTATTTTCAGTCTTCCGTTTTCGGTTTTTTTGGTTTTTGGTGGAATTAGTAACCATTCGCTAATAATAAAATCCGGTTCGGTTTTGGTTTGGTTATTTTGGTTTGATTAGTTTGGTTCGGTTCGGTTCGGATATACAAATTTAGTAACCATTTCGGTTAATTATAAAATTTGGTTTTTTTTTTGTTCCGGTTTTTCTTTACATATTTTTGGGTAATTTGAATAAAACCGAATAATTCAGAAATAATATTGGATGATCCGGATTAAATATCGGGTAATTCTGATAGTTTTGGATAATTTTTTTTTTGGAAATTCAGGTTTTTAGTAATATTTGTTTACTTTAAATTATTTAATTATTTTAAAAATCAATAGAAATAATATATTTAGGTATATGGATCATGTTTCGGTTATTCGGATATCCGTTCGGGTTTTGGTTTGGTGTCGTTTAAGTTCGGTTATTAATAAATTTTTAACTCATGAGCCAATGGATATTTCATAAAATTTGGTTCGATTTCCATCGGTTAAAATACCCACGATTAAGTGGAATAGAGAAAGAAAATCTAAGAAGGAATCATCAAGTAAGAGAAAATCTGACTACAACGGATTTTTGCTACTGCGGATTTCGAAGAGGGTTTCTTTGTTTCGTTTTTTTAAGAGAATATTACGGTATAAGGCGGTTTCTCACAAGTTTCTATCAATAAAAGACACTTATAAAATCAAGTGCACTTTCTTCTCTTTTTTACTTCAGATGCCATATATACAATTACAATTATGTCCTTCTAAACAATTTGCATTAGTTGTATATCTACTACTTTTTAATTATTTTCCAGCAAGTTGGATAACAAAAGAAACTTTTTTCCCGGTCTTCTCGTTGCAATCTCTTACCATTGTCTTTCTCTCTCTCTCTTCCTTTGGTCTACAAAAAAAACCTTCAATGTGTTTTTAATTTGTTCTGGTTCTCTACTTAACCCAATTCCCCTAAGATAAAAATTGTTGCTGCCGACGTTTCGAACCTTCGATCGTGGTGTTGTGATGAGGATCCTGATTGCGATTTTGTTCTCTCGTTTGTTCTTGTCTCGTAACATGAGTTTATTATGCGATATTTGTTTTCTATTGCAGGGAAAATAAGCTTGATTTAAGAGATTTTGTTTGGGTTTAGCTCTAATGGCTGGCTGGAGTTGTATGATGACACACTACACGCCTAAACGAGTCATCAAAGCTCGACTCATTTTTTTCATTTGATTTCTCAAAATCAATCTGTTTATCCTACGTTCGTGTGGTTTTTGTACTTTTTACTGAATTGGTCATCAATGCGATAATTTAACCTTGGGTTTTAGATTCTCATAAGTCTTATCTTTGTTCCACCTATGTACAACTTATATACTGTACGTACATTCTTTGTCAATTCCACATACACGATAAGACATCTGTATGTCAACACTATCTACATCATCTTTGACCTTCTGTCCAAATATTTAGTATATATGCTGAAATTAAAAGTGTACGGCTAACATTTTAGTTTATATCAATAGAGCTATGGATGCAAATTTATCACATGTGTGCTCATCCATAAACAAAATACCACTAAATAAGTAAACTTCTTATACACGATAAATATACAATGTTCACCCATGAATAAGATCAATGTACGTCCATGTCTCCTTACAACCAAACACCATTTATGCATCCAATATCCTCTTGCGTACGATCACAATTATTAGCATGTTCGTCTTAAAAACCGCATGTACAAAAAAAAAACATTGACTATACTCTAAAACAAGTAAAACAAACTTAATCCCCACTCTGGATTGCTTGTGCGTCCACATTTAAAATCTTATGTTCATCCAAACATAGACTCGCATAGTTCCATGTATGCGTACATCCCCGCACAACCAAGTATCGTCACCCAAATACTTCCATCTTCGTGTACGTACACACACCAACCTTCATGTCTCCGTACATACACAATTATATCATATTCTCCATGCTCATTCTTGTGTTACTGATGCATCTCCCTCTGCAAAAAATAGATCTGCTAGGTAAATAATTCTGATTACGTGTACATCAAGAGATGGATCTCTCAAATGCAAATAAGTAGTTCCAGTTGTCAAGCAAACAAAATCAAAACGGAGAATCTGAATCCAATAGATTTAAAATTCCGGTTGTTCTTAAACAATTCAGGGATTTATCACACCTGACCCCAGACCTATAGATCTATACTACACCACTCATAAATATACCTTCCATTTGATTTTTTTGGTCGATTTATCCCGTGAATATGGTGGAGTCTGAAGAATACATCTCATTATCTTCATATTTGCAGGTGGTGTATTGCTATCAATAAATTTTAACTAATATATTCTATAATATTGAAACCTAATATTAATAGATAACTAATAACTAATATATTCTATAATATTGAAACCAAATAAACTATTAGTTACTGTAAGTAGGAAGAGTTATGTAAGTAAGAAGGGTTATTTTGAGTTTTCACACATCTAAAATGCATCACGCACAGAAAGTGTGTTAATTAGTAAGAGAAAACTAATAAGTCCCTTATATGGCAAACATCTCTTTTTTAATACATGTGATTCAGTTATTTTTAATTTTGTATTCTAGGAAAAACAAAAAGGGAATGCACGCACCCATCAAAGTGACCAAGTTGACTAAAGTGACTATGTTTGTAATTAGAGTTTTGTAAAGCGACCTAGAATGTAAATAACTCTATTCTAAACAACAGACCGTGACAATCTGACATCTTTTTTCTTATAATTTCATGCAGATCATCTTTCTATCTAGTCAAACGTCAAGCACTGCATGTTTTCAATAAAAAAGTTACTACTACTATGTTATAGGTATGTCTAGCACGACCTGTAGCCTTGCCGTCGGTGCAAGGGAAGTTGGCAAAATCAAGCGTCAGTTCCCTCTAAGTAATGTGGGGACAAAGAAGAAGGGGTCAAAGAAGTCCGATTGGATGCGAAAGGATATATATAGGTCGGTCTGACCGAAATGATGGGACCGGAACGCGAAACAAGTAAGCCACCATCAGCACGACCATCGATATCAATCAATGCACGTCCTGTCAAGGCACATCGGTCAGACCAAAGGACAAGGAAAAAGTGGCCAGGAGAAAGAGCAAAAAATATATATATATATATAAATAGGAGGCAAGGGGGGAACCGATCTAGCAACAGATTCCACCACTAAGAGTCCAACAAAGATTTCACTTCAGATATCCAAAACTATCTCATAAAAACCGATAACTATTCCTCTGCTTTAAATATTTATACCCATTTACTTTGTAACGGAACACACAATCAATAGTTGGCGCTAGAAGGAGGGGGATAGTTCCCTAAACGCACGAGATAACGCAAAAGCAGAGCATGAAAGAATCGGGAAGATCAAAATCCCCAAGCGACGGCAAAATCATTCACGGCGGCACAACATAAAATCCTCCGCGGATCAGCCATTTGGGACCATACGGCGTGTACTTCGCTTAACGGGCCCTGCGACTCACTCAAACAACGGAGGCATAAATCTCCCCAGAAGAAGACAGACGGCCGGAAAAAAATGAAGAAAATGAGGATAGCTAGAGACCAGAACTCTCGGAGCAACAGACGTGTTCGGCGGAACCAACCGACGAAACCGATCTCTCTTTCGTTCTGAGAACACTCTTAGAACGAATGGATCAAATGTCCGAAGAACTCGGTAAGAAGAACAACTCCAAAATGGCCACTTAGAGACCAAGTATTAAAATCCAGACGTCATAGCTAAAGCAAAATGAAATGGCGCCCATAACGACCTATGCGCAGCATTCAGGACAAAAGAGAAATCGGAGGTCGACCCCAGCAGGATCCGAGACGGGAGGGTACGCGCCAAGCCAAAGGTACAAGTACCCTGAAATGAGAAGAAGCAATCGAAGTCCTGTGGGATATAACTGACCAATATCGATGGGAACTTACCGATCCCCATTGATGTTCCAAATCACCAAGTCGTTCATGGATGAACGAGATCCCAACTTACAATGGTAGCCACGACCCCCGAAGGTACATAAATATGGTCAGTGCTGCCGTGAATGCAACAGACCCACCTTACGTTGAAAGGAATGCCAACAGATACCTACTGTTTGCAAAAAAATCTAGGCGGACCGATGCGAGAATGGTTTTTGAACCTTCTCCCATATTCAATAGGCAGCTACAGACAACCACTATCAGATTCCTCAGTCATGAAGAATGCACGCCATATGCAAAAAAGAAGGCCGAACTGCACGCCATCATGCAGCGCTCGGGAAAACCTTAAAGCCATACATTAAAAGCTTTAGAGCAGCCATAGGAAAGGTATAAATATCAGGCGAAGGCGGCCTGCTACGACTCGCACCCGTCTCGGTAATTGAAGAAGTCTCCCTCTTATCATTCCGGAACACTATGTATCATAGCTCACCGCTCTGGTCCAGCATGATCAGGCGCAAACCCCTCAACCTTGACGAAGTATTAGTGGAAGTCGATTTCCTCAAAATAATGGAAGTAATTAAGGAAAAAGGCCGAGCAGCAACCCGAGAAGACAAACAACAAATCAGAAGAAACACACGACCGCACCGAACACACCGGGGCCACGAAAATGCTAGAAGAGCAGGAGATAACGGAAGCCTGGCTGGCCTATACTTCGGCAAACCGCAAAAAGATTGGCGTGGTCCGCAGCCAAAACTGGAGCGAAGGAACGACGGAGCGTATTGCTACCACTACGAAATCTTCGGACATTCGACAGAGGACTGTTGCGAGCTGAAACCAATACTAGAAGCCAACGCCGACACGAAAGAAGGCACGGTCCCATATTCGAAACACTCGAAATCCTGGAATTTTTGCAACAACCGCTCTATCTTGAGAACAACTGACCGACCTTGACTCGACTAGCGGGGGCGATGAAAGCGCCTAACGAGCCGACCCGGCTACAACCTTCCTTTTTTCAAAAAAAAGAAAAAAAAATATGAGACGACCTCTATAACTCATTGTAACCGAACTACGTCTATAAGTCGGGGATGGATAATCAACCCTATCAGCTATCTGTCAAGAACAATATAAATCTCTGAAAGGAGCATTTTTACTACATTTAATACAAGTCTTTTCTAAAACAACACTTCTCTCATCTTTGCAAGATTCGTCTTCGAAATGTTAAACGATCTCTTTTAGTATATTCTACCAAACTCGTAAAACCCACTCCCTAATCAGTTGTGCGGAAACAAACGTTCCGCAGTGAACATAATTAAGGTTAGGCACAAAAGCTCCAACCTAAAGCCGAGGCCAGTCCCGCATCAACCTGAGGGTCGGAAGCAACACCAGTGCGCTTCCTGATCCGAAGTTGTTGGAATAAGCCGTGTTAATATTCTCGCATCCCACCTCCGAAACGAAAAAAATAATAGCATTTTGTAAAAAAAAAAACAAGAATAAGAAAAGTTCTTTCCAAATTCACCTCCCAAAAAAGGGGGACCAGAAGTCGTTCTATTACATCCAAAAGCAACGACTTATAAAAATCCAGGTCCAAGCCAAAAAAACTATACAACTAAGAAATTAGAAAGTCAACGACTACGACCTAAGAAGCGGACCATGACGGATAGGCGAAAAATCTAAATCACCCTCAGCAATAACACGAACATCTAGATATTCGAGGTTGATCATGTTCGCCATCACCTTTGCTTCAAGTTCGGTAATCCGAGTCTTGGTAATAGGAAAACCCATCGATCGAAGCCGTAAACATTCATCCAGAGATCCCGAACCCTCTGCTCCACCTGACGAATTGCCACGGATTGGTCCCTCGCAGTTAGGCACCCTCTAGCCTTCTCCAGAACGGCGCCGAACCGAGCCAGTACGGCGGCATCCATCCTCTCCCTATCCTTAAGCACGACATTATGAATCTTCTTCAAAACATCAGACGCGTAACCTCAGCTCATATCCTGAAGGCTCCTGGCAAACCCCTTCTCCCAGCAGCGGCTTTGGAAAGTTTTTTCCTTAATTGAGACACCTCAGCCAAAAGGGAATCAGCAATTTGGGCCTTCAGCTCGGCAGAGGAAATTTTCGACAGCTGCGCCGCAAGATCAAAAGATAGGGAAACACTCTTCAACCTTTCCTCCTTAACCTGGCGATCATAGGAGCACAAGATATCATTGAACTCCGCAAAACCCTCAGAACCGAACCGATCAGTTAGGAAAACGACAACAATCAAAACAAAAAGATCAAGGAGGACAAAATCACAACTTGGAAAAATAACTTGACGCCCGCTTATGGCCGTCGACCCTCTCCAAAGAAGCAACAGGAGGAAAACCCAGCAGAGTAGGGCTCAGCAACATGAAGGCCGACATCAAGGCCTCGTCATCAAGCGGCACATCGGCCGTGAAAATAAAAGACACCCCATGAGAGTTGGCCTGAACCTTCTTGACTCTCGGAGGACGTCAGGAAGAACTCCCGAACACCGGACCTTCTCGTCTGAGATATGAGAAGCGGCAGAAGCCCAAACAGGCTGCAAAGAGGAACTGCCAGGGTATAAGGGGTCTTTAAGAACCATAAAAGGGGAAACAACCGGACCACAAGTCGAGAAGAAAAGATAGCCAGCATCAGGATACAGATTCTGAGACGACCCTGCCATCGCCTCTGTCGCACCATCGGTGTTCGGAGATACGACCCTCGAAGAAGGAAGAGGGGATCCGAATGTGTCGTCGAAGCTGATCGGAACTGGAACACCTAGATCAGAGGAAGGTGCCAAGTTAGGATTAACGTCAGAGCATGAGTACCGAGGAGCAGAGGCCGTATAGTTTGACAACTTTCTTCCAACATGGCCCATTGTAGAAAATCTCCTGATGCAGGGGGCTGAAGCAGGCTCTGGAAAACCTGACAACAAGACGAAGTATGAGACAAAATACGGTCATAACATAGTATCCCCTACCCAATAGAAGAACTTCAGGCCGACCGACCTGTCCCAAGAATGTCCTTGGCTCTTTGGAGGCGCTCCTGCGTAAAGTTTGATCTCCGAGCAACCCCGACCGCACGAATCCTAGCAATCTTCCTCTCGAAATCTTTTGGAGGAGATATCAAACACAAGACTGCAAACAACAAACAATAGAGTCCCTAAAAGGACGAAAGAACAGTAACCTATGAAGGATTTCACTCTCTCTCTCTCTCTACCAGGACGCCGATTCCCCAAAACGTCAAAAGGATAGATCGGATCACGCAGAGAGCCATTCTTGGCCATCAAGAGAAAATAGTTCCCCGAGCAGTGGGGACAACCCAGATTGTAACTCAAAGCAGTGTGTTCTGATCAAATGACGTATGTAAATACAAGCACGATTTGTTTGTACATTCATCTGCAATTATGATCTTTCACTAAAAATCAAACTTATACAAGTTATTTTTTATAGGAGATTATGCTGACTTTCCTCACCTTAATACGATATTGTTAAAAACAATTAACGAATCACTCTGGAAAATTTGTAAGTTCAAATCTTTTAGTTGTTTGTCTACCACTTTTCATTAATCACCCCAACAAGTTTCGCTCTCTTGTTTGAGTGTTTTCTTAATAAGTTTTTTGCAGTGTAAAGGCAGAAGTTCTCACAGGTAAAGTACATGAGATTGGAAGCAGATGCAAAAATGAAGAAACAGGCTCCGCTTTTAATTATGGAGGCTTAGCTTTGCTTTATTTTATACAAAGTCACAGATTTCTAATTATCACTTTTCAATGTGCAGGAAAGATGAGAAGTTGGATGGAGATGCAGATATGAAGAAGTTTTTTTGCGATATATACTACAGTACGGATAAGGACTTGATACAACGCATGGCAAAATCATTCATTTGGTCGAAATGTGAGGGCATCAGAGAATATACCAAGAAGGTTTTGAGAATTTTTAATATTTGCAGGACTGTTGGTCAAATCTATTATTGATTGTTTGATGACCTTATGTGTATAACTGTTTAAAGTTAAAAACCAGACTGAATGCTTCTTTGAATCTCTATACGATGCTTATGCTAATAGCTAGCTCTTCCGGTTGTGGTCTCTAAATTCTGTAAAACTCTGACCATTCTCTATATATTTTTTAACCCAGTTTTTGTTCATTAGCTATGGGAAGGAACTACACTCCGTCACCACCAGGGGGTTATGGGAGAAGGGGTTGAAGCACAAGCCCTAGAGGAAGCCGATATGGAGGTCGTACCAAGGACTTTTTGACCTGTCTTTTGGTTTGCAATCTATGCCACGATATTCTTATTCGACTAATCTAAAATTCCATTAAACCACCTATATTATAATATATTTGAAGGTATTTCATTCCACACGGATACCTCCAGTTCAAGAATCATATATATCAGTTTGTTATTTCATAAATATAAAGATAATAAAGTGATTAGTTAAGATACTGCATTTGAAAATCAGAGTTCGAAACGTGTATACGTGTAGAAGAAACACATATGATTCTATGCGTAGAAATTTGAAAGATATACCTTTTGGTGTGGTTTTTTGGTTTGACAGACGGCAACGAATGAGACAGTGCTGTCTACAAACAAGGAATAGGTTGGGACTGAGAAGAAGAGGGAATAAGATTTTGTCTTAGCATTAAGCAAACGTTTTTCCACTGCAAGGGTCCTTTCGATATCTAAATGGTTTTCTTAGTTAAATCATTGTCATCTACAAATATTGTATTTTTTGTTAAGAACCGTTTGGTTTATGGACTCAATATAGACCGTGGCCCATGTAGAGGTTATTAACATAACCGGTCCTTATGATAATTAGATATTTTCCTAATTAGACATGAAGTAGGTTAATGGTATATTTCCATATTTGGTTACTATATAAATAGACATTTGGTCCTCATAATAATACACACATAATACATTCTATTCACAACACGTTATCAGCACGAGCTTGCTCTGGAGAAACCCTACCCGCCGACGAAACCTAAAATCTGCCGCCGCCGTCCGTTGATCGCCGCCGACCGCCACCGTCTTCAACAAAGAAGATCCGGTTGTTTGCTTGAGGTTTTGTAGCTGTTTCCGAGGTCTTTAACTCCCGGTTCATACAAGTTTAATCAAAAGGTGATCAAGGTAAATCTCTACTCTAAGAACAGAGAAAATCGAATTTGAACCTAAGAAAACCTAAACCCTAAAATCGATTATCTCATCCAACTTGATTGATCTTGTTAAAACTCATACTTGAACTTGGATCTATGCTAAAGACAAGACCTAAAATCGATTTGCTTGTTTAACCTTGTTTGATCTTGCTTAAACACAAAATCGAATTTGACCTAAGCTATATCAAACCTTTAAAAATCGGATTGCTTGATGAACTTGGTTGATGGACTTGCTTGATAAACTTGTCTTGAAATTGGATGCCTTGAAGCCATCCATGAAATCGATTTGCATCATGAATATTGAATCATACACCTTGTTTAGTTCAAAGTTAAAATCGGCCATGGTATGTTCATGCATGAAATCGAATTTGGTTCATTCATTAAAAATCGGTTGCATAGTTTCATCATGTTCTTGAAATCGGTAGTGTGCTTCCATGAGTTAGGTTATTAGATCAATTGTTCATGATCTTGCTTGGCCAAAAGAAACTCGAAAACACCTAAGGGAAATAGAAACTGAAAACCGTGAATGGCCTTTTTCCTAATCCTAATCCTACCCCAAATAGGAAAATATAATCCCTTCTTTTTTGTAAAAAGGAAAGTTTTAGATAATATTCTTTTCCCTTTAAGTAATTATCCTTTTATTTGTTTTTCCTTTTTCTAATGGTTTAGGATTAACTTTTAAGTAAGGATTAAATTAAAAATAGAAAATTATAATTGCACAAACTATTAATTAAAATCGGTCACTCTTAATTAATTTGTTTGTTTGCATAAATTGCTTGTGTGCTTGAAAATCTTAAAATCGGATGGATCAAAACCGGCCATATTCCTAAGGTCCGGATTTTGTTGAAAAGCTCAAACTGAAAATTGTTGGATATTTTCAGATGTCTAAAGTTGCAAACTTAGACTATGCGGCCCTCAATTCTCTGGAGATAATTACCTCAAATGGGTGCTTGACACAAAGATCATGCTCAACTCAAAAGAAATTGGTGAATGTATCAATGACGGAAACAATGAGTCCGTCGGAAAAAGATACAAGGCGATTCGTATCATACGCCATCACCTTACTAAGAGTCTCAAGGATCAGTATCTAACGATTGAAGATCCGTTAGAACTATGGAAGGAATTGAAAAAGAGGTATGACCATCAAAGAACGGTCGTTTTGCCTAAGGCAAAATTCGAATGGCTGAACTTGAGATTCATGGACTTTAAGTCTGTGGATGAGTACAAATCAGCCTTGTTCCTGATAGTTTCAAAGTCGAAACTATGTGGTGAGACCGTATCGGAGAAGGATATGCTGGAAAAGACATTCTCCACCTTCCATTCTAGTAATGTATTGTTACAAGAACAATACCGCGAGAGAGGCTTCGCGACTTACTCGGACCTGATCGCTTGTTTGCTGCTTGCGGAACAGAACAACAAGCTTGTTCTGGTCAACAGCGAAATGAGACCAGCTGGAACAGCCCCACTTCCTGAAGCCAACTTGGCCGCTGAGAAAAAGAAAGACAACAAGGCAAACTACGTCCATAAAGATCAAAAGAACTATGGCAGTGGACGTGGTAAAAACCGGAAAGGGCGTGGCCGCAATAATCACCACCCCTATGGTCGAGGCAAAGGCCATAACGACCGCAGATTCCGAGAGGACACTAACCGTGGCCGTGGCCGTGGGAATGGCCGCGGATATCAATCGGTTCATCAGTCCGACTCGACCAAATCCGTTTGCCATCGTTGTGGGATGGATAACCATTGGGCCAAGACTTGCAGGACTCTCAAGCATCTTGTAGAATGCTTCCAAGAGAGCCTTAAAGGGAAACATCCCGAGGCCTACATGGTCCAGCATGAGCATGACGATGAGGGCAATTTTGATCATGAAAATGATGATCAAATGGAATATGAAACTTCCGATTGTTTAAAATAATTTAGCTTTTGATTGTTTTGTTTCTTTGATGTTTGCTTTGATGTCTTTGAATTTATTTGTTTTGCTTAATGAATAATTTAAAGCTTTTAAGGTCAATATGATTGAGGCCAATGCCACCGTAAACAAAGAGTTCACAGATATGTTCAACCTATAGCACGACCGGCTGGGACATCCCGGGTCGAATATGATGCGAAAATTAATAGCCAATACTTATGGGCACACCTTGAAAGAAAGGAGAGTTATCCCGAAAAATCTAACGTGTGCCTCATGTTCACAAGGGAAACTCATTGTAAGGCCATCACAAGTAAAAGTGACTAAGGAAACAATAAATTTTCTGGAAAGAATTCAATGAGACATATGCGGACCAATACACCCACCTTGTGAGACATTCCGATATTTTATGGTCCTCATTGACACATCTACAAGATGGTCACATGTATGCTTATTGTCAACACGAAATTTGGCATTTGCAAGACTCCTTGCTCAGATAATATGCCTAAGGGCTCACTTTCCAGACTTCCCAAGCATCTAATGACTACTATATGTCCATGGGGGTAAGTGTTGAATACTCTGTGGCACATGTACATACACAAAACGGCTTGGCCGAGTCATTCATAAAACGCATACAGTTGATTGCAGACCATTACTCATGAGGTCAAAGCTTCCTGTATCCGCTTGGGGACATGCGGTCTTACACACTGCCAAACTAATTCGTATCAGGCCATCAAGTGACCATAGATATTCCCCATCCCAATTATTAACGGGACAAGAGCCAGACATTTCCCATCTTAAGATATTCAGTTGCTCAGTTTATGTGTCGATTGCACCACCACAGAGGACTAAGATGGGACCCAAAGGAGGATGGGAATATATGTTGGATATGATTCTCCCACGATTATAAAGTACCTTGAGCCAAACACCAGTGATTTATTCAAGGCCAGATATGCGGATTGTCATTTTGACGAATCCGTTTATCCAACATTAGGTGATGGA
>OVBB01000422.1:0-21051 GCA_900406415.1 Isatis lusitanica
TAGACCAAAGGAGATAGTTGTTCTCTCCCTTAAGTGTGACCGGCAAGGAGGATAGCTTAGTTTTCTTCTCGGATTTCATGATTGAACAAGAGAAAGTTTTTCAGACTCAACCTGCAGCAAAATCCAAGCAACAAGCAACAAGATGCGTATCTGGCTCAAAGTTTCTAGCTTTGACAAGAAACAAGAGGTTTGGAGAGAGAACATAACCAAAGATCTAAACTTTAAAGGATCCGTTCCTTAAACAAGGAAAGGTTGGAACTTTAAGCTAGGAAATGAAACTTTGATTGAGAAAAGAACCTAAAGTTTTGTGCTTTAGGCTTGAATATCCCTTCTNGACCAAGGAGAAGAGAATAGGAACAATTGTGAGAAGAGAAAACAAAAAGGAATTGCAAGAGTGATGATTGTAGGAGTTTAGGATCAATAATGCTCTGATACCATATAGACTTTGCGGAAATTAGAGTGATTAGAGTGAGAGAGAATAGAGTTTATGTGAGATTATGTGATGAACATGATGAACAAAGAGAAAGAGAAACTAGAGAGAACCATGATTATTGGATAAAATTGTATTCAAGTGACTTAAACCACAAAAGGAAATGTCTCATCCCTTTTAAACAAGAAAGGGGGGACCAATAATACAGCTAGCACAGCCAGCTAGCATGATACAAAAGAAGAAAAGGTCATATGACCAAAAGAAGCAAAAGGTGAAAAAGGTGANACTTTTCTTGATCGAGCCAATACTTACCTCTTAAGTTACTTACCGAGTCTAAAACCAAAACTATACTCACTTGTATGGCCAGGATGTACGGACAGTCTGTACGGACAAAAGAGTTTTGGTCCATTATTAACAACAACATCACAAAATTATTTGATTCCCTAACTTTCTTTTCCCAAGATTTATTTTTTCATAGCAGTTAATTTATGCTAAGTTGATCACTACCAAGAAGGGTTTCCGACAACATCTGAATCTGATGATGATAATCCAATAAGCCAAAGATAAAGTAATTGTTAGAATCAATGAAGAACATCAAAAATAAAAACTGTAGGAAACAAGCTGTCTTAAAGAAGGCTTTTTTCTTTTTGGTTACCTCTCGGTAAATTAATTCTCTGACATCATCTTAGCTAATCAACCAAATCCCATGAATCCACCGCGTGAAATAAGACACCGAAACAATAATCTGAAGATGTATTCACCTCATACCACGGAGTTACTCTAAGAACAATCAGCATCTTTTGATTTGCAAACACTTTAATATTTTTTATATACACACAACCTTTAAGGGACAATCCTCCACACCTTACATCACTCTGCAACTATATAACCTACAATGAATTCAAAAACTACAGAAGTCTACAAAGAAAGAATGTAAAATCTTTTAAACAAATCTTTAAAATAACTAGGTTTTTCACCCACCCGAGGCTTGGGGATTTTTTATATTTTTATAAATATAAAAAGTTAACAATATTTGTAGAAATATTAATTTATATTCATAATAATATATTATAATACACTTAATCACTAAATTTACATATTACCAATGAATCAGCTGTTTGTATAATATTTTTATTTAACATATTTTCACTTGAATTATTTTTAATAAACAACTTGTAGTTTTTTTTGTATATTTAAAAATACTCTAATTTATATTATTAACTATATATTTTTACTTCATTTAAACTATTTTTTTCTTATGGTTTAAAAAAAGAATTATAATGTTTTCTGTAACGTTATTTTTTTGTGTATAATTTATTATCTTGTATTATAAGTTATTTTTCTATGTATCTATTTCATGTTATAAATACTTGGATATTAGATTTGAGTCAAACATTTTAACCTTTCAAACCTATTTAGAAGTACACAAGTGTCATTTATAATATATTTATTTGTTCTTATTTGAAGCTTTTCTAATTGTATATTTGTTTAAAAAAACTACCAATGGAAATATAATTTTATACTCATGTTTAGAATTTCTGATGTTTAAAAAAATTATTCAAATTTTTCTATGGAATATTAACTTTATTAAAAAAATTCAATTTCCAGAATAAGTTCAATCATGGTGGCTACTTTTATATTTGAAAAATTCAATTTTTTATCATCTTTCATGTTTATAATATTGTTTCAAGATTTAAAAAAATTTTCTAGTAATAAAAACAAAATATATAAAAATACAATTAACTTAAGAAGATAATTTTGAATATATTATTAATTATTTCAAAGCTAATATAGACAATTTTAAAACTATATAATGACAGTTTTATTAGTATAATACTGATTTAGCTGATTTAATCAGCTTAAAAAGTACATACTGTCAATCTTAATAGTATAAAATTTAACTAAAACTGTTAATCCTCTACAAAAAGCTATTATTATTATTATATTTGATGTATATTTTAGGTATTTACTTTAAGTTATATATGGTGAATTCTATAATTGATAATTATATTAAATTAGGAAATTTTCATAGTATGATATTAAATTAAATTTTTATTAATAAAAAATTATAGATATGTATCTTAATTTTCTCTATTTGTTTTTAATATTCTTATTTGTAGTTTGTATTAAATCTAATCTAAGTTTTTTTGTCTCCATTTTATGCTATATATAGTTGATTATACAAATGAGATAATTATTTTAAATTAAAAAGTTTCCTAATTTAATTTTAATTTTTTTGTTTTATCTAATAGAACTTTATAGATAATATCTTTATTTTATATTTTCAATTAGAAAGTTTTTTAATCTAATATTAAGTTGATTTTTTGTTTAATATAAATATATAGATAATTTCCTTATGTTATGTATTTTCTATTAACAATACCATTAGAAAATTTAGAAAATTTCTTAAACTTTAAATGTTGATGTGGAATGATATTATTGGTTGTTTTAAAATTTCAATCATATGTGACACTCAGAGGTACCTTCAACTTTTATATATTAATAGATAAAATATATTTATGTCAGTACTAGGACACTAACTTTTGCCAATAAAAAAAAACTTCGAACACAGCCTGCAGCTGGATGTAATAACCTCTATTGTAGTTTTCTTGTTCTGTTGGTTTGATAAATACCACCTTGCAACAAAAACAGAACTACAAGTCCCATTTAAAGGCTTGTTCAGTAACAAACAGGAAGGAAAAAAACAACTTAATAACTTATATAATCCTTACGAGTTGCAGTTCATGAATACACCAACATTTAGAGACCAAACAGTTTCTCCAATTCAAAGGCACACCTATGTGCTTGCCAATACTTCTTTCAAAAGTTTCTCAGTCAATTCTTTGGGCAGACCCATCACGCTATCTGTTGTCCCAACCTGATACAAGAAACACACACATACTTCAACACTTCAGGGTCCAAATCGGTATAAAGATGACTAGAGAAACGAAACCATAAGATGATCAAACTCGAATCCAATCCAAGTAAAATTCATGTTATGGTTGGAGTTATGTTAAAATGCAGAAGGCAAAAGGAATCTAACCACTTCCTTAACGCATGGCAATATTAGAGGATGCTCTATTAGAAGTGCACCAGCCACCTTAAGCACCATGCCTTCCTCAATCTGTTCATCAAGACAGCCGAAACTCAGTAGAAGCAATACTGATACAGAGGAAAGATATAAATGCACCAACCACTTCTTACCAGCTTCTCGATAATCTCCTCTGATATTTCGTTGAAATAGATCTGTTAAGAAGTGAAAATCATCAGCTAATGTTATACATTTTAGAAATCGTAAAATCAATGAAACGCAGAAGTTAAAATGTTCACCTCCACTCTATCGACGCCTCCTTTTCTGAATCCTGTTTTGAGATTTGTTACAACCACAGAACTCACTGTTGCTGTGTGTCCCTTGGAATAGCCTGTTTTTTGAAACTTAGATGTTTGACTTTGAGTTGTAGTCAACAAGGAAGGTCATGCGAGCTTGCTTACCTCTTATGTATTCTCTTGCTTCTTCCACACTCGAGGGTTTCTCTCTAACGGCATCTTCATAGACGACCACCTTCATAACCATACAAAAATATCAAATCCAAGAAGTCTCTAGCAAACAATCCAATATCACCAAATTCCATTTTATGTCCTTAGAAAGGCCCAAACATTTTGTCAAAACTCCTCTAAACTACTGAACCAACTAACAAAGTAACAATCTTTAGCTCTTTTTAATCACTAAGCTAACCAAAAATGGTTGTCCGTGACAGCTAGCTACTTGAGAACATCGAAGTAATTGTTTCCGCAAACTCAGAAAATGCAAATATAGATCAGTACTTGGTCACAAGTAACAAGCAAGGTCGACTTATCCTCCTTTACGTCGTCATCATCAGGGATCCGCTGCATGATTGCTTCAGCCTGGTAAAAAAGTTCCGGCGGTTTATCAAAGCGTCTGAAGAAGAAATGCTATTTGATGGGAGAATACAGACCATAGATAAAAATACAGATACGAAACACCATTTGCTATATAGATATACGAGATGAACCAGATTGTAATCTTGCTACTATAAGTATATGAACTAAAAAGAGAAGCTACAAAACATGTGATATCATTTAGGCAGACTATGTATGAATCTAAATTGCATTTTCAATAAAATGCTACACAGAAGCTAAAACATAATTGCCTGAGAGTAAGATAACAATCCATAAGGCTACTTCTTGTGCCGGACTAAGTAGAGCTATAAAGAGTGTGTTTTGCCAAGAAGATGATGCATTCCCAAACACATAAAATAGGATTTGGTGATAGTGGATAGAGAGTATCTTCAGTAATTAGCTAGACCAAAAACAGAACTACATACTGTATCTGATGCAATCAAAACAGTAGGTTGTTCCTCATCATCACATTGAGTGGTTTGTAGTTTCGACAAGATAGCATCAGCCTGTGATGCAGATTTTCGTTGAATAAATGACGAAAAAGAAACAAGAAAACACATACAAAATGAACATATATAAATCGAAGAAACACGAACCATATACAGATACAAAGATTTGCTTCTAAATAACTAACAAAGTATGTACCTTTGCCTCAGCTAAAGCTAATACCAACTCTTCAGGTTTCTCTTTACGGATGCTTTTCTCATCAATATCAGCACTCTAACATCAAAAACGATTACTTTGAATTAATTCACTGAAACAACAAAAGTGAAGTTTTTAAAAATTATTTCAAAAATTACCATTAGAGTGAATTGGTATCCCATCTCTGTTAGTATATTACGTCGAGCGATCGNAAAAAAAAAAAAAATTGAAAGCAGTGATTGGGCAAAATCGAAACCGAAGGGGGCAAATCAAAGAAGAAGAATCGGACCTTGAAGTGAGGATGAGTTGATTCCATTTTTTTTCTTCTGCAACAAGACGCTGAGCTTTAATATGGCTATCGAACAGAAACCCACTTTAAGCACTGACGACCGATTTTGGTTTTTGCAGTTTATGAGAAGAGAAGATTGTGTTTAGAAACGCATTTAACTTCTACTAAACTTCATAAGTAACCCTTTTAATTCTCAGTCTTTCTTACTCTAGTACACTAACTAGTTCACTGTACAGTTAAGCCCCATGTTTTGCATAAACGGTATTTTAAACGCTGATTAGTTGGTTGGGTAATGCCTAGCACCAAAACAATTATTCGAGAAATAAGTGTGGAGTAATATTAATTTGGTGACTAGAAAGTAGAAATTATAACCGTCTAAATATGAATAGTTTGAAAATCAGAAACATAGTTGTTTATAATCGTTTTGGGACCAAAAAAAAAAGTAAATGACATTGAGCAACAAATTGACTTATTTCATAAAATTAGCTCATCTGTTGGGATATCGATGAGATCGACCTAAACCGAATGAAAACCGAAAATCGAATATTGAAGATCTAATTGTCGAGATAAATAGAAGAATATGGAAGATTCAAGAAGGATTTAGAAGATATAGAGATATGTCAATATCTTCGACTTAGCTTATGCTAACTAAAAAAAAAGCAGCCATGATTATGTTTTGAAGCATTCTTTTTAATTTTCTTCTTCTACTTTGATTTTGAAGAATGTTATACAAATTCTTTATCGTCGGTTAAAAAAAAAAATAAGAAGAAAATTATGGTGTGTCTCTTACGAAGAGACTTGGTGACAAAAGTCAAGCAAATAAAAATTCTATTGATGGCTTGCTTACTGATTCACCAAGTACATCATAATAATAGGTTTGTTGTTTAATCGAGCACAACCTAAGGAATTTGACTCGACGGCCGAGTATAACGCCGCGAAGATGACTCAACAGGCGATTATAACACCACGAAGATGGCTCGACGGCCGAGTATAATGCCGCGAAGATGAACCCGATGGCCGTGTATAAAGCCATTATTTTGAAGACTTGTCAAATCTCAAACGTGGTTCCCACGTATGAGCTTGACGAAGAGTATTGGGAGATCGATGAAATCTACCTAAACCGAATGAATACCGAGAACCGAAGATTGGAGATCTAACGGTCGAGATGAATAGAAGAATATGGAAGATTCAAGAATGATCTAGAAGATATAGATATATGTCAATATCTTCGATGTGGAAGATTGACAATTATTTCAATGATATTATTTCTATATTATTTAGGAAGTTCAGGGTTTATAATTCCCTATATAAACTGTTGTAATGTGTAGTATTATTTTTATGAGAGTCTAATAATATTTCTTCCCAAACACTTTTGTGTTTTTGCTCATCAACTTATCATCATCATATACTCAGGAAAATTGGAATTGGATTTATATCTATTCAGACCAAAGTAGAATCAAATTTATAAACTAAGTGATTCTACATTATCATGCTATTGAAATCGACACGGATTTATGGCTATTGATCGATTATTTCCAGTTCAGCCACAAAGATTCAGAACATAAAATCACTTGGCACACATTTCTATGAGTGGAATCAACCAAAATCAGTTTTCATGAAGGAGATGTTCAGTCTTCAAAGTTGAGTGGTTCCTTACTTATTTGATCTGGATCTACGCGCATTCATTGGAAGATTGCAACCTAACCAGAGAAAATTAAGATATGAAAACAAACGAACTTGCCGAGCCCACACACGGCCAGCTATATCCTCATCAAATAGAATCTCAACATTAATAGGTACAAAATCAGAAGAGTGAAAACCAGAATGCAAAGAAAACACATAGTTCGCTAAACCATTAGCTAGGCGATTCGCTTCCAACCACACGGAATATCCAGTCCCTTGATATGAAGCCTTGACACAAACGTACCAGGAATGATAGCGGATGACAAGTGTCAATCCCCTTCGTTAAAAAACCAACCACGATCTCAGAATCAACTTATAACCACTAAACTCAAAACTCTCTTCTCCTGGGCTATGCAGAGACCATAATATACACCCCATAATTCTGCTAGAGGCGCATAGCTTATCCCGATATTTAGTACGAAACCACCACACCATTTTCCTTGATCATCACGCAAAACACGACCAGCAGAAGCCTGGCCCGGATTACCTTTTGAGGCGCCATCAATACTAACCTTCCACTAATCCGTCATTTGAGGTTTCCAGTTCTCAGCTTAGTGGCCAAACCAATCAAATAGCAGTAGTTTCTATTTTTATTTCTAAAGTGTATTATTATTATTTTTCATTTTAATTAGTAAAATAATTTTTCAATATGTTGTCAATTAATACAACATAAATTATATATTATAAACCTATTTTAAAATAAGATGATTACATATATCACTTATAATCCATTTAATTTTCAAAATATTTTTATTTTTAATTATTTTTAGTGTTCATATATAATATTAAATGCTAGAATTCATAATTTAGGGTTTGGAATTCAAGTATTAGGATATGTGATTTGGAGTTTAGGAAATAATTCAATTAAAATTTATTTAGAAAATTTTAAGAGTATACGAATTAGAAAATGATAAAATTTAAGATTAAGGGTTATAAATTTTGTGTTTTAGGGTTTGTGTTTAGGGTTTAGATTTTATGAATTAGAAAATGATTATAATTTAAATTTCTTATTAATGTTAAATCTTTTTA
Organism: Isatis lusitanica; assembly: GCA_900406415.1. Taxonomy (NCBI): domain Eukaryota; kingdom Viridiplantae; phylum Streptophyta; class Magnoliopsida; order Brassicales; family Brassicaceae; genus Isatis; species Isatis lusitanica. The sequence continues at coordinate 7,995 of OVBB01000422.1, forward strand.
GTATATCATTTAATGTATATGTGTAATAGTTTACAATTAAAAATTCAATGCTTAATATTATGAGTTATAAGTTTAGCATGAAGGGTTTAGGATTTGTGAGGATCTAGAGTTTAGAGTTAACGATCTTGAAAATAATTATACTTAAATTTTATGAAATGTTTTTCTGTCTATAAAGATTTGTCATGACTATTGCTTTATTTCTTTATTAATATTATTATTTTTTTACATTTTATTAATTTTTATCTATATTATTATTATTTTACATTTTGGTGATAATTTGAATAATATTTTTTACACTTTATTATGTCATTTATATTCTGTTCCAGTTATTAACTTTTTTTTTTGTAGTGACAACTTAGTCACCCGACATCAGGTAGTATAATGTGTACCAGAGCAACCATCATCACTTTTAGGAATTCTAAATTCAAGTTGGAGCAACATTGTGTCTTCTATTTGAATCAACTAATAATTCAACAAACAAGCCACTTGATACGTTTCTACCTCTTCAATCGCAAAAGCTTCGGGATTTAAGGAGTTGATTCAAACAACAAAAGGTGCAACAATCTTCTACATAATAAAATAATCTTTTCCTCAGAAAATAGAAACATAAACCAGAAAAATTCACCGTTTTAGCTCTTAAAAAAGAACAGAACTTTGGAACATTAAAAAAAGTTAAACTCAAAATAGCTCTTTGACATTTACTAGAATCAGGCTTGACCTTCGGGTTTCTTATCCTCTACAGCTTCATTAGAAGCTCCATTGAAGTCTGCTCCTCCTTCAGTGTTGTTCTCCTCAGGTGGATGAACTTGTTCATCTTCAAGGAGAGGCTCTTCCACATAATCATTCTCAAAAGCATCAGCTTGAACCTCTTAGATCTGAACTTGAGGCTTTGATGGATCGATGAGTTTTATAGAACATCAGAGGAGGTTAAATCCAAATCTTAAAGATGCTATTAAGAAAGAGATAATGAAACTTCTAGAGGCTGGTGTGATTTATGTTATTTCCGATAGTACTTGGGTTAATCATGTTCATGTAGTTCCTAAGAAAGGTGGAATCACTTTTCTAAGAAAGGTGGAATCACTGTGCTAAAAATGATATGAATGAATTGATACCAACTAGGACTGTAACTGGCCATAGGATGTGTATAGATTATCGGAAATTGAATGCTGCAACTCCCAATGACCATTTCCCTTTGCCATTTATTGATCAAATACTTGAGAGATTGGCTAACTATCCTTACTATTGTTTTCTAGATGGTTATTCTGGTTTCTTTCAGATACCCATCCATCCGGATTACCAGGGGAAGATGACATTCACATGTCCTTATGGCACTTTTGCCTACTGGCGCATGCCGTTTGGCTTGTGCAATGCCTCAGTGACTTTCCAGCGTTACATGATGTCCATATTTACTGACCTCATCTATGAAAGCTCCTTTTCTGTCTGTTTGTCTAATTTATGCAGGTTATTTCAGCGCTGTGAGAAGAAACATTTGGTTTTGAACTGGGAGAAATGCCACTTCATGGTGAGAGAAGGGATCATGTTAGGGCATAAGATTTCAGAGAAAGGGATCGAAGTGGACAAAGCAAAGATAGAGGTGATGGTGAACTTACAACCACCTACATCAGTAAAGGGGATCCATAGTTTTCTGGGACATGACGGTTTCTACCGAAGGTTTATCAAAGACTTCTTCAAGATAGCCAAACCGCAAATCCGCGTTTTCCCGCCAAAACCGCAAAACCAAAAATCCGCGTTTTCCCGCCAAAACCGCAAATCCGAGTTTGTCCGCCAAAACCACAAAAACGTAAATTCCCGTTTTCCCGCCAAAACCGCAAATCCGCGTTTTCCTGCCAAAATCGAAAAACCGAGTTTTTCCGCCAAAACCGCAAATCCAGAGTTTTCCCACCAAAACCGCAAATCCGCGTTTTCCCGCCAAGATCTCAAATCCGAGTTTTCCCGCCAAAATCGCAAATTCGAGTTTTCCCGCCAAAACCACAAATCCGAGTTTTCTGCCAAAAACCGCAAATTCTTATTTTCCCGCATTTATCTAAATTTATATTTATATTTTAAATGGTTTTTATTTATTTTTAGCTATAAATAAATAAAAATTAATTGAAATATATATTTTTTCATAAATGATATTTTGCATTTAGATTTTTTTTATAGATTAAAAAAACAAACAATATTGCATCCAAATGCTGCATTCAAATGTAAATAGTAGCTTAAAAAAAGAACAATATCTAGATACTACATGTGAAAATTGTATCTAGATGCTAGATATAGATGCAGCATCCAGATATAAAAACGAATAGGCCCTAAATTTAAGAAAATTACTAATTTTATAATTGTATTATTAATAGAAAAATTCACAAGATAAAGAAACTATCTATAAATTTATATTAAAAATCAAATAAATATTAGATTAGGAAATGTTCCAAAGTAAAATATAAGAGAAGAAAAATATTTATAAATTTATATTAAGAAAGCCATCTTAATGTTAAATTCGAAAACTTTCTGATGTAAATATAATATAAAAAAATTATCTATAATTTATACCATAAAAAATCAACTTAATATTGGATTTGAAAATTTTATAATTCAAAATAATTGTCTCATTTGTATAGTTAACTATATATAACCTATAATAAATATTGGTAACAAAATAATATAATAAATTTAATTACATATAAGACTTTTCAAAGTAAATAGAGAAAGCAAGTAGGAAATAAAAATTATCTTAAATGTTGGTGACCAAAAAGTACATATCAAATATAATAATAAAATTATGTATAATAGTATTCCTTAGTTAAGATAATATTTTTATTTAAATATTACACTAATAAGATTGACACTATATACCTTTTAATTTTAATAAAATAACCAATTAAATATTACTAATAAAATTGAATTTATATACCTTTAAAATTTTATATATTAGCTTTTAAATGACCAATAAAATATTCAAAATTAGTTAATTATATATTTTTTATTTTTATATTTATTAGAATTTAAAAAAAAAAATTCTGAAACAATATTTTAAACATGTAAGATGATTAAAATATAAGAAAAATTCATTAATTGATATGAGAGTGTAATTTTGCAAAGAGAATATTTATCTCAAAATTATAAAAATATATATTTCTAGAGCTTTAGTTGATTTTTTTTCTATAATTTAAAAATAAATATCATATATTTTAATTTTTTTAATATTTAAAATATAAAAGTTGAGGCTAAATGCTATTGAAAGTGTCCATATAAGATTTAAAATTTAAAACACATTTAATGCTTTTCATCCCCCATCACCTACTCCCGATTGAAGACGAATCAATCACATGCTCACATGTTGGAGACGAAATCACATTTTTCAATGAAAGATCGAACAGGTAGTTCAACATGAAGAACATAAGGATTTCACTACCATCAGCGTAGAAACATGCACACAGAAAATGGAAGAGTTAGGTTAGCTACACAAAGAGATACATAATCATAATCAATAAATTTATGACATGATTTTTCGAAAAAAATATACTACTGATATTTCGCAATTACATCAATATTCCATAAATGGATTGGATTTACTGATTTTTGGATTTTTCGGATCTATTGATTTATCGAATATACCATCTATTGATTTCGGATCTAAAACTCTATAAACAAATACTGAAATTTCGGATCTAATAATACATTGTTGCTGTTGTGTTTCACTTGCCGCCACTTTTATCCGTAAGAAATAACTCAACGTAATAAAATCCTAAAACCTTAAACAGTCAATTTTATGTGAGAAAATTATGTGGGTGAGGTTGAGAGATTCCCAAAATTTTCCACAAACCTAAATAATTTTGAATTTACTACATTACCATTCTTACCCATCTTTTATATCATAATTTCTGAATATTGAATTTATTTAGAAATTTTATAACATATTTGTTAGGTTTAACTAGGAAATGGTTCTCGCTAACATGCACAATATATGTACTTATATTGTTATTTTCTTATTTCAAAGTTCTCATTTGTGTTATTGTTTTCTTTATTATGTTTTGATGTTTGTGATGATTTGTATTTTATATATTCACTTTGTTTATTTGACATTTATCTTGGATCTAGTTTTATTTATACTTGGAATCCTCTTGAATTTAAGAAGAACCATTATCTTTTTCTTTATCTTCTTCATTTCCATGAGAGATGGATCAAACACCAACTGAGATACAACATTTGTCTCAATGCTTGTAGTGTTAATACTGCTGAATTTGACTTGGTACCATCCCGTATGAAGTTTGTTTTTCACCATAGCAAATTTCCTCTTCAGACCAATGACGACTTGGTGCACTTTGATCTTTGATTCGCTGTTGATGGGAATCCACTTTCCTATTTCCCCTAGAGATCTGTCCGGACGTTTCTTATTCTTCCCAATAATTTTTCTTCCTTAAAAACCCCAGTATTCATGGGGTTTGAAGTATGGGTACCGAGCGTTGGTTCAGTGAGCTGGTCCTGTAGAGATGATTGGGACCAAACCTCTAATTTCAACCAGCAATCCAGCAAGTGGTGCACCCTGAAGATAAGGTATTATGAACTTTCCGATGATTTCAACATCGTTAGGGCAGAATCGTACGCAGGGAGGAGAAAGGAGAGTTGCGCCTATACAAACATCCCACAAAATAATAAGAAGTTGATTTTCGGGATTGCATCTACTGATTTTTGGAATTAGAATCTACTTTTGGAAGATACTAAGATTCCATAAACAAATACTGAGATTTCAGATCTAATAATACCTTGCTGTTGTGCTTCACTTGCCGCCATTTTTATCCGCAGGAAAGAAAAGTGAACGGAGTAAAACCCTAAACAATCGATTTGATATGAAAGAGATTTGGGTAAAAACTAGGAAATGGGAGATGAAATTCGGGTGGGGTTGAGAGATTTCCAAACTTGTCCAAAAACCTAAATAATTTTGAATTTACTACACTATCATTCTAATCCACCTTTTTTGTTATTTTTTTAATATCGAATTTATTTAGAAAGTTTATAACATAAATTTTAGGTTAAATTTTAGCTTTACAACATTAGTTAGACGAAAGAAATAAGGGCTTTTTCGACGTCATACTAATAGCATCATGCCACACTTGAAGGTCGCCAATATGACATGTAAACTACAATTTTGCATCTCTATGTTGGATAAGAATACTCTATCTCATGAACCCAATTTTGTTGATATGTACAACATAGTTCGTATTGATGAAAAATGGTTCCATATGACGAGGAAGACCGAAAAGTATTATCTACTTCCGGTTGAAGAAGATCAACATTGCACATGTCAAAGTAAGAATTACATCAGGAAAGTAATGTTTCTAGCGGCAATAGCTCGTCCAAGGTTTGACGAGGAAGGAAATGAGGTATTTTCTGAAAAAAATGGAATGTTTCCATTTGTTACTATTGAGCCAGCTAAGAGAAGGAGAAAAATATAGATGCTAGAACGTTAGAACTAAAGGCATCAACATCTGTCAAGAGAGAGGATATAAAAGCATGCTTAATTGAAAAGGTTCTTCCAGTTATTTATGAGAGGTGGCCAACAGAAGATCGAGGAAAAACTATCTTGATTCAATAAGATAATGCAAGAACACACATTGAGTGTGGAGATAAAGATTTCCAAGAAGCTGCAACAAAAAATGGTTTTGATATTCGTTTGATATGTCAACCGCCAAACTCACCAGATTTAAATATTTTAGATCTTGGATTTTTCAGTGCCATTCAGTCACTACAACATAAAGAGTACCCAAAACCCATAGAAGTTCTTGTTTTGGTTGAAGAATCTCTTGAAACCCGCTAGAAAAAGTAAACTATATTTTCTTCTCTTCAATCGTGTATGCATGAGATCATGAAAGTTGGAGGATCAAACAAGTACAAAATTCTGCATATGAAGAAAACTGCATTGGAAAAAGATGTTCGTCTTCCTATACAATTAAGTTGTGATGCTATTTTAGTCCAAAATGTGATGAACACACTTGCCTTGTCGGAATAGTGAAAATGATTTTAAAAAATTTCTTGTAATATTTTTTTATGTTATTTCTATTAACATGTGGTTTATGTCATTTATACAAGCTTAGTTTGTTATCATGTAGTATCATGTTATGTTATGATTGATTTTAAAAATTTCTGAAAGTGTTAGATGATTTGGTTTAATTTTTAAAATGTTAGATGTTTCAGAAATATTTTTAAATCAATATAGATAATAGAAATACTAAAACATATTTTTAATATTTAAATATATTGTATTTTATTGATTTATTTTCTTCTTCTCAGTTACATTCATTATTCCATTCATACTCATAAAGCAAAACAAAATGGCCATAAAAGACCAAAATAAAAAAAAAAATATTTCAAGAACACATATAGAAAAATGACCAAAGCTAAAAAACACTTAGGTACATTAATCTTCAATATATCTAATATTATGTCTTCAATTTCTTTATCCGGATGAAGCTCTCCAATATCATAATGAATCTTGTTCAAATCAAATGGTCGAGTGAACATTTGTAAATTTGCTTCTGATTGGTGGATCTTTTCAAGATTTTCTGGTTTGATTTTCTTTTTTGTTGATTTTTTTTCTTTTTGTTCCATGGTTTTAGGAGACAAAAGAGAAATGAATTAATATAAGAGCACTTCTGCACATGCATGGGAGGTTCATAATATGAGGTTCACAAAAAAAAATTTATTAAAATATTTGTGGACCCTGATGAATCCACCCCTAAAAACTCTAATTTTTTTAACTCTTCTCTCCTCAAGTTTGCCACATGGCGACACGTGATTGGCCGATTTTAATTTTAAATCTTTTTTTATTTTTGTGATTTAAAAAAATATTAATTATATTTTTTTAGAACCCCAAGAGAGGGTTCACTGATGGACATGCTCTAATCAAACTCCATGTGAGTTTTTATAATGAAATGGAGTAGTGGCAAATTGACAAGGCGTAATTAGTAGTGGAGTAGAGTTTTGACTTTTTCTTGTAAACTGAGATTAAAGTTGAAAACTAACAAGGAAAATTAATTATGGTTGAACGAGTTGCTTTTGTCTCCTAAAGCCATGATTGCTTTTTACTTTTTAATTAAATATTTATTTAACTTTTACATTGGGTTCTGAAAAAAACTTATTTTTTGAAACACATAAAAACCTGCAAAAAGACTTACATTGATAAACAGAGCCCACGTGAATCGCATGGACAAGATCTTAAACATATCCTTAGGTATGTACAAAGAACTATAAACTTGGGATTGTTCTTTAAGGGAGATGGATCAAGAAAGATCATCGGATATAGTGATACCAGTCTCAAACATTGATTTCGATACTAAGGTTCCCGTGTTTAAAAATAAAAGTTCTTTCAACCAAACCGGAAGAGAGAAAGGCCCAGTTTTAAATGGGTTGAAGCCCAAACACTTAAAAGTCTCTGGTCCAACACGAGGTTTGGTGTTTGGTTCGTCGAAGGTCTCTAATGATTTTTCGAGTACTGGGAAGAGACTTCGTGTAGAGTCAAGAACTGAAGGTAGACCGGGAGGTTGCTTTTCAGTGGCGGGTTTGGAGACACATGGGCAGCCCGCTGAAGCGAGCGGTACAAATGTCGCGGAAATTCCACAGGTGGAGACGATGGAGTCGATGGAGGCTGAGACGAATTTGGAGATGGTTATTTACGACACATCGCCGGCCGGTGCGTCGGCAGAGCCGTCGTGTTAACAGTTTGCCCCCGTAATTCAGTTTCGTTTTTCTAAGTCGAGTTTGATGGATTGTTTATTTTGGAATTGTCGGGGGGCAAATAACCCAAATTTAGAAGATCAATTCGGTATATCTTAAAGAAATATAAGTCCGACGTTTTGGCTTTGTTTGAAACTCATGCGAGTGGAGATAATGCACTGAGGATTTGTCAGAGTCTTGGGTTAGATCATCACTTTAGAGTTGACGCTATGGATCAGAGTGGTGGAATTTGGTTCTTATGGAGATCTCAGGTCGGCAATATTACTATTGTGGAATCTGCGGATCAGTATGTTCATGCTAGGGTGGAAAATGGTGCGGAAGTATTACACGTTATAGTAGTGTATGCGGCTCCTTCGGTAACTAGAAGGAGTGGTCTGTGGGAGAATCTAAAGCGCATGGTTACGAATATTCAGGATTCGGTTTTAGTGGGAGGCGACTTTAATACAATTCTGCGGCTTGATGAAAGAACTGCGGGCAATGACAGACTTTCTCCGGACTCCCTAGCGTTTGGTAGTTGGATAAGTGAGTCTGCTCTGGTAGATATGGGTTTCCGGAGTAGTTCGTTTACTTGGAAGAGAGGTAGAGAAGAAAGATACTTTGTGGCTAAAAGGTTGGACAGAATTCTGTGTTCAGCTCAAGCTCGTTTGAAGTGGCAAGAGGCTATGGTGACTCACTTACCGTTTCTTGCCTCAGACCATGCTCCTCTATATGTGCAATTGGAGCCAAAGAGAAAGGGTAACCCGAAATGACGTCCTTTTATATTTGAAGCCGCATGGCTAAAACACGAGGTATTCAAGGAACTGTTAAGCTCATCATGGAATGGGGAAATGTCTACACCGGATGCTCTGTTTGCTTTACAAACGAAACTAAGGAAGTGGAACCGAGAGGTTTTTGGGGACATTCGGCGTCGGAAGGAGACTTTAAATTCAGAAATTCAAAGTGTCCAAGAGGAGTTGGAACGAGCTCCTACGGATGGCCTCCTGGAAAGGGAAGCTGTGATCTTGAAAGAACTCGACGAGATATTGGAGCAAGAAGAAATCTTTTGGTACCAAAAATCTCGAGAAAAATGGATAGTGTTGGGCGATCGGAACACTAACTACTATCACACTTCCACGATTGTTAGGAGGAAGCGCAATGGGATCGAGATGTTGAAAAATGATGAAGGTAGGTGGGTGGAACAGACATAGGAACTTGAAGCGTTAGCAGTCGAGTACTATAAAAGATTATACTCGACTATTGATATTGACATGAATACTGAGTCACTCTCCCGAGATGGTTTTGCAGGAATTACGAGGGCAGAGTGGAGAGAATTAAAGCGACCGTATACAGCTACTGAGGTTGAGACCGCAGTTCGTTCCATGGGGAGATTTAAAGCGCTTGGGCCAGATGGTTTTCAGCCTATTTTTTACCATGACTGCTGGGATGTGGTGGGCGACTCGGTTAATCGGTTGGTTTTGAAGTTTTTTGAAACTGGGGTGCTACCAGAAGGTTTAAATGATGCCATTGTTGTTCTTTTACCGAAGGTAGCTGCTCCGGAGAGAATCATGCAATTCCGCCCAATCAGTTTATGTAATGTTATTTTCAAGACTATTACTAAGGCGATGGTGTTACGGTTGAAGAAAGTTATACCCCAACTTATTGGGCCTGTGCAGGCAAGTTTTATCCCGGGTCGTCTTAGCACAGATAATATTGTGGTGGTGCAGGAAGCAATTCACTCTATGAGAAGAAAGCAAGGGAGGAAAGGTTGGATGTTATTGAAGCTAGATCTCGAGAAGGCTTATGATCGAATTCGTTGGGACTTTTTAGAAGATACGCTTTATGCTGCGAGACTTCCGGAGGAGTGGATCTATTGGATCATGAAGTGTGTAGTGGATCCAGGGATGAATTTACTTTGGAATGGTGAGAGGACTGATTCTTTCAAGCCTCAGCGTGGTCTGCGTCAAGGAGATCCATTGTCTTTGTATCTTTTTGTTCTGTGTTTGGAACGGTTGTGCCATCAGATTGATTTAGCGACAGCCGCTAAAGAGTGGAAACCAATCAGTATTTCTAGAGGGGGACCTAAGTTGTCGCATGTCTGTTTTGCGGACGACCTTATTTTATTTGCTGAGGCGTCTAGAACTCAGATCCGAGTGATAAGAAGAGTTCTTGAGAAATTCTGTGGAGCATCAGGGCAAAAGGTCAGTTTAGAAAAATCCATTATTTTCTTCTCTAAGAATGTTAGCAGGGACTTGGCAACGGTGATAAGCCGGGAAAGTGGAATCCGATGGACACATGAGTTAGGCAAGTACTTGGGAATGTCTATTTTGCAGAAGAGAATAAATAAAGAAACGTTTGGTGAAGTGATTGAGAAAGTCTCGTCCCGTCTAGCTGGGTGGAAAGGACGATTTTTGAGCCTAGCAGGGCAAATAACTCTAACTAAGTCTGTGCTTTCTTCAATTCCTGTTCATACCATTAGTTCTATTTGTTTGCCAGCTTCAACTTTGGAGCAGTTGGATAAGATTTTAGAGCTTTCATTTGGGGGAGTACTGCAGAAAAAAAGAAAACTTCATCTTCTTTTATGGGATAAGGTTTGTCGACCAAATAAAGAGGGAGGATTGGGAATTAGAAAGGCTAAGGAGATGAACGTGGCTTTAGTGGCGAAGTTGGGATGGAGAATGTTGCAGAACCGGACAAGTCTGTGGGCTTCTGTGATGTGCAGCAAATATGGGGTTGGAGATATTCGTGATTCTTCATGGTTGCGAGTTAAAAGTTCCTGGTCTCCACTTTGGCGAAGTTTAATCCGCGGGCTACAGGAGGTGGTGATTCCGGGGATGAGCTAGGTACTTGGAGATGGGAGTTAGATAAGGTTCTGGCATGATAAATGGCTGATTCAGGATCTTTTGTCTGTGGTGGCTATAGGTGATATTCCCGGGAATTGTATTGATCTCAGAGTCTGTGATATGTGGAGGAACGGAGTGGGATGACTCCTTCAGAAAATCGAGCCTTACGTGACACGGGACATACGTTTGCAGTTGGATTCGGTGGTGTTAGACGAAGTAACATGAGCTCGAGATCGAATATCATGGGGAGAGAATCAAGATGGGGCTTTATCGGTCAAGTCGGCGTACATGTTTATTACTCGGAATGGTGAGCCAAGACAGAACATGACTGGACTGTATAACCGAATTTGGACTGTGACGGCTCCGGAGAGAATCCGGATCTTTATATGGCTTGTTGCGAACAATGCTATCATGACAAATCTCCAAAGAAGAAGGAGACACTTGACAGATGACGGGACTTGTGTGTTGTGCCAAGGGGGTCACGAGAGTACTCTTCATGTACTTTGGGATTGTCCGGCATCTAAGGGTTTGTGGTTTCGTCTGGTTACTCCGAGTAAACTCCAAGATTTTTTCTCGATGCTGTTATTGCAGTGGCTGTTTACGAACTTGGCAGGAGGAGATAAAGGACAGGAGTATGCTTGGGCTACCTTGTTCGCATTGGTGATCTGGTGGTGTTGGAAGTGGCGATGTGGTTATGTGTTTGGGGAAGTGGGGCGNAACTTGCATGTTCCGTCGGCTGTAGGAGTAAGAGCTGAGAGACACATAAGCTGGGAACCGCCTCGGTCGAATTGGTTTAAGCTCAATACTGATGGAGCTTCTAGGGGAAACCCAGATCTTGCCTCTGCGGGTGGAGTTGTCCGGGATGGAGATGGGAACTGGGTCTGTGGCTTTGCGTTAAACATTGGCATGTGTTCAGCTCCGCTTGCGGAACTCTGGGGGGTTTACTACGGTCTCGCCTTTGCTTGGGATAGGAGGATCGGGCAGCTAGAGGTTGAGATTGATTCAGAGTTGGTGGTGGGCTTTCTCACGAAAGGGATTTGCGACACACATCCTCTGTCTTTCCTAGTACGATTGTGCTATGGATTTTTATCGAAGGACTGGAGAGTCCGTATTAGTCGAGTGTATAGGGAAGCTAATCGTCTTGCGGACGGATTGGCTAACTATGCTTTTGAATTGTCATTAGGCTTGCATTTTTATGATTCTATTCCAGATTGTATTGTTTCTCTGTTAAGAGAGGATTTTGAGGGACGCGAGTTTTCTCGTAATGTTCCTGTGTAATTTTTTCATTAGTTTTTTTAATAAATATCCGGGGGCACTAACCCGATCTTTCTACCAAAAAAAAACATTGATTTCAATGATGGAAGAAGTACTCTGGGACATGTCTATCTTGCATCATCACCAATCACATGGAATTCACAAAAACAACATATCGTTGCGTTGTCATCTTCTGAAGCAGAGTTCATGTCAGCTACAGAAGCCGCAAAACAAGCTATATGGCTGAAGGAGTTGTTGCGAGAAATTCTTAATAGTGAAGAGAAAGTCATATTAAGAATTGAAAACAAATCAGCCATAGCTCTCACCAAGAATCCGTTGTTTCATGGAAGGAGTAAACACATCCTCTCGAAATATCATTTTATTTGTGAGTGTGTGGAACAATCAAATCGAAGTGCAACACATACCAGGGGTGGAACAAAAGGTGGACATTCTCACCAAGCTTTTGGTGAGAATCAAGTTCAAAAAAATGAGAAGTTTACTTGGAGTTCAAGAAATCAAGCTTTTTGGAATTCAAGTTGGAATTAGGGAGGAAATTGTTGGATAATTCCTAAGTCTAGAAGGGATAAGCTATCTTAAGATAAGTATGATCTTAGAGATAGAGAAAATGAAATACAAATAAGATGTAGATTAGAAAATATTTAGATAAGGTTTGTATATTCATAAACATAGGATAAGGAGAAGTTTAGTCCTATATATAAATAATGGTCTTTGGAGAGTTGTTCCACAAACTTGAAGAGAGATTTAGTTTTTCAGTAGTATTTTCTAAATCAATAAAGAATAACAGTTCTTTATACTCTGAGTTCTTGAGATTTTCAGTTGCAGTGCAAGGGGCAAAAAGATTTTATGGATTGCATGATGATCTTCCACTTCTATCAAGTTGTTAAGCTTTTCTTGGTCCCATTGATGAGTTGTATGGACATGGTCAATAAGACACTGAACTTGTAGCAGAGGATTTGTATACAATTATCTGAAATCTTTGTGGTTGTACCATCACCAATCTGGGACTGTAATCCTTTTATCTATAGATTGCACCTCTTTTTAAAGATTTGACTATTCCATAGGTTTGGGGTGCTCCAAATTTAAAAAAAAATTACAAAAGATTAACTTTTCATCAACTTTTTAATTTAATTTAATTTTAATGACGATTTTGTAACTAAAAAACCAATAATTTAATAAAATGGTATTAGTCTGCTATCTTTATATTTAAAAACAAGATTCTAATAATATCA